>CM041044.1:11886404-12161246 GCA_023078785.2 Hyles euphorbiae | reverse complement strand
ATACAACGCGTTAATTTGTCAAATTCAAGATCTTTGGCTCCCCGTTCCTTAATTGATTAATATCAGTCCCTTCAGATAAATCTCTCTAAAATATATTTACTGTACTGCATCAGCTCATATACGTCCCACTGCAGGATACGGGCCTCCTCTACTATCGAGAGTATGATTGAGAGTGGTTAGGCCATATAGTCCACCACGCTCGCCTAGTGCGGGTTGGTGTACTTTACATACTATAGAAATTCTTACAAAACGGTATGGTATGCAGGTTTATTCACGATGTTATCCTTCACCATTATCGTGCTTGATGATTGACTATCAATACACACATAACTGTGAAAAGTCAGAGGAGTCGGATTTCATATAACTTTACTATTCAAACCATTTAAAATATAAAGTTGGCTTCAATAGCCGTATAAAAATCACGAGTAATAAAATTATTGGCGCGGTACGTGCTGGTTCAATATGTGCAATTAAATAAAACAACAATAATAAATTGAGCATATTCGAAAGTTATCCGCGGAATTTTCACAATAATTTTAAAAATGAATTCCTCTTCAATATTTTGTTGACTATTGATATTCCTAGATTTCAATACAGAACTATACTGACCCCGGCTGTATAACGTGAGGCCGCGGCGGGTTCGATTCCCGCACCGAGACAAATATTTGTGTGATCCACAGGTACTTTTCGGATCAGTGTGTTTGTGAGACCGAAAAGTCTCGTAATTTCTGTTTCCCACGACACAAGACTCGATCTTAGTGTGGGGTCAGGACCATGTATGTGACTGTTGGTTGTATTTATTTATTTATCTCATTGCATAAAGCGGATTATCCGACGTAAAACAAGACTGCCTGGTGAAGTTAGTTAGTCTTAACGAGGTACAATGTTATTTAAATCACAGAATATTCCCCGAATTTCTGTTAAAAACGTAGAATAACGAAGTCTGATTTCAGGGAAGCGTGTTTGAGATAACCTAGTTAATTCACAGAGGTCGACGACAGAGATTTTCTTTTGGTCGCAAATCGCAATTAACAGAGGATCAGTGGTATTAAATTCTGCTACCTAAATATTATTTATATTAATTATTTTGAACAGCTAGCAATTCCGAAAATGGCCAGATCATTAAAAAATACATATCCAGAAAACAAGTACCATAAGACAGTGCCGGAAAAAATGGGATATATGGTACCTACCACATGTCCCATTTTTTTATGATGATGATAGGGAATAAAGGTTATTCTAGATATCAGAATATTATTCAATATACCTAAATTAAACACTAATAATAAGACGCGATCAAAATATTGAGTTCATAAATAAATACACCCAACAGTCGCGCACATAGTCTTGACCCCACACTAAGATCTAGTCTTGTGCCGTGGGAATCAGGAAAATGGAGATTTTGATTTTTCGGCCTCACAAACATCCCGAGACAAATACTTATGGGCCACACAAACATTTGTCTCGGTGCGCTGATCAAACCTGCAGCCTCTCTTTTCACAAACGGCGTCTAACCAACCGGACCACGGAGGCTGTCAAAGCAACTATAGTGCAATTAATAATTATAATGCAATCCAAACTTGCAGACTTACACAAAAGCAAGACACTGAACAAATGTATTTTTAATCCGCCAGCTTTACAACGGTTGTAATATTATTTAACAAAGACGCAATCGCCTTTGGCAGTAAACTGACATCTCTTTATTGTCTGCGGTATTATGAAATACTAGCGGCCCGGCCCGGCTTCGCCCGGGTGCAGATAGTTTTTGAGTCCAATCCACATCAAGAACATATTATTTCGCGTGTCTACTAACTATATTTCCCGCGTGCCGTCGACTATATTTCCCTTCCGTAGGAGAGGACATCCCGTGCCAACAATTTGAATTTGAAAGAGTAGAAAATATGTATATTTGGTTTCCTGACTCATCCCACGGGAACACTACATTTTTCGGGATAAAAAGTAGCCTATGTGTTAATCCAGGGTGTCAGCTATCACTATACCAAATTTCATCAAAATCTGTTGAGCCGTTTTTTCATGAAAGAGTAACAAACATCCATACATACATACATACAAACTTTCACCTTTATAATATTAGTAAGGATATTGTAACTTTTGATACAGAACATTCGCTCCATTGTTTTCTTTATTGGGGTAAGGATGATTAAATGGTCATGGCTTATTTCAAGGCGAAAGCCATTGCAAAGAGGAGGGTAAAATAATGGGACAATACTCAGGTTTTTCTAATTATACTCAGGTTTTCTGTTATTGATTTTTTTTTTGTACGAGTGTTTCGATTTATAAAATGTCCATATGGGGCGCCTTGGACACTGCGTATCTCTTCAACAATTTCTGTGTATGTATGTATTTTAAAACATTGTGTGTATAAATTAAGAGCTAAGCCGTATATTCCACCACGCTAGTCTAGTGCGAGTTGGCGGACTTTTACATAGGTACCATAAATTCTTCCATATTTTCCTTCACCATTATACCCCTCTCAATCGTACTCGTTGTCTAGTAGGCCCCTGCCCAGCAGTGAGATGTATATGAGCTGATATATATACTATATAACCACATCTGAGCGAATCTGCACAAAAGTTATAACATAATTACTACACACATGACACAGCTGTGATCGCCTAACTCAATTTATACTGAAGTTTGTCCCAACCGAGCAACAGGAAATCTCTCATTTGTTGCGACAAAGTAACGCTATACGGAGTAATTAATCGAACCGGGGCACCGGAGCGAAAGCTGTTTCGAGACTTTGTACAAATAATGCAATTTAGTTACAGACATAAATATATGATTCTTTTATGTATGATAACTTAATGCATCATAGTTTAGATTTACGCGAATGTAACACACTGAAATAAAATAAACCACTATAATGGTCCACCCCGTGACCAAGAAAGCTGTAAAGTAATCGAAACGTCGGGAATGTGGTCGAGAATTTAAAAATTAAACGAAATTCTAACATTTTGTGGAGTATCGGTGGAGCACATGAGGGAGGTGAAGTTTTACGTACGGTGTCCGAATATTCGAAGTTCCTAGCGTTTCATAGAGTAACCACAAATTTAAAATTTATAAATTCATGTGCGATAGTTACCCGACTGGCACATTTTGAAGCCTCAGGTTAAAGTCGTAATGCTTATTAGGCTGTAATAGATATTATTTTGTTTTTCTGTATATTTTCCTTCATAATGATACTGAAAAATAAACATTATAACAAGTAACGAGAAAGAGAGACTGGAAATAAATTCTGCTTGTTAGTATCTAATCCTTCTTATGATATTTTTGCAGCTGAACAGTGAAAATCACATATTTTTCCTTAGTCTGTAAATTCCTAATTCCAAAATAATAAATATCGAATTTCACGAAATGTATGTTAAAGTAACAGTTATTATTAGTCAAAATTTCAAAGTAATACATGTAAAAGTTACATGGTTATAGGTTGTTGGAAATTGCGAATACATTTTTCTTAAAACATAAATATCAACAAAAGGTATGAAATACATAAAGTTTGGTTAAACTCTATATCCAAATACCAATACTAATGGGCTAATTATAACATGTTTTATATATATTTATAAGTAGATATGTATATGCATATAGTGCGTGGTGGCCTGTTGGTAAACGGACTAGACGCGGCTGCCCACATGTTCAGGGTGGTCGCGGGTTCGAATCCCAGGGCACACCTCTGACTTTTCGGAGTCATGTGTGTATTGATAATCAATCACCACGCACTAAAACGGTGAAGGAAAACATCGTGAGGAAACCTGCATACCATAGCGATTCATAAGAATTTCTATGGTATGTAAGTCCGCCAACCCGCACTAGGCCAGCGTGGTGGACTATACGGCCTAACCACTCTCAATCGTATTCTCGATTGTAGAGTAGGCCCGTGCCCTGCAGTGGGACGTATATGGGCTGATACAGTACAGTATGTATATGCATACTAAATGCACATGCTCAAATAGGATGAGTGGTAAATACTTAATATAAACATATTTTCATTGAAGGGAAAAACGAAAAAGCTGGACCTCAGCGTTGAAATTTCCGCCAAACCCCTTCTTTTACTCATTAAATTGTTGTCTTAATTTATTCTTTTGACGGAAAGGGGCAAAGGAAACTTAGTTTGTACAGCCTGAGTAATATTCTTTGAATTATCTTTATAACAGCATCGGAACAAGTATGAACTTAGTTCATTAATTAACGCCGTGGAATATTTTACTATTTTTTTTTCTTTTGATAGGCATGATGGAATGAATGTAAACATCATTGAGGCTGTTTTATATTTATAATGATGTAAGACGCATAGTTCCAAGTCATCAACATCAACTTATTACTTAGTGCTTTCAAAATCAATCTTTGTTTTCTATTTACTATTCTCTTAATCAACTATTTTAGATGCTCGTTTTCAAAATACACATTAATACTTGTGTATAAGTTATCAACTTAGGACTATTCGAAGTTCTAGTAGTAGTCTAGTAAGTTCTAGAACTAAGAAACTAGTAGTATACCGTATACAGCTCTCAGTAAAGCAAGTAGCAAAAGATAATTAATTTAAAATGTAGATATTAAAAACAAATTCAATTATTTTAGCTTTGAAATATGTCTCCTCTACAATCGAGAGTACGATCGAGAGAGGTCAGGCTATATAGTCCACCACGCTGGCCTAGTGTGGGTTTGCGGACTTACATACCATAGAAATTCTTATAAATCGCTATGGTATGCAGGTTTCCTCACGATGTTTTCCTTCACCGTTTAAGCTTGAAATGAATTGTACTAAAGAATAAAGATAACTTGCTATTGTTTTGTCGTACAGATTTCCAAGACAGAAACTAGCATATATGATCCGCCATTTTGCGAAGTATGGCGCAGCGCGGCAAGGCGCGCGTGGCGCGGACATGCTCATTACGAATGCGATTATGCGTAACGTGCACATCCATTCCCATCTCCGTCGGCAAACTACTTACACACAGCTGTTAAACTAACACTAGGTTTTTTAATCTTGGTACTTGATGCTTAAAAGTAGCAGAGCAAATATCACAAATCGCTACAATGCGTTCTTCTATTTACGAGTGATTTGAGATTGATTGATTTGATTCGAGTGATTGAAATTTACTAATTTACTTGAAATATTAAACCAATTTGGCCATAGTCGATTATCTTGCTAATAAAGATTTGTAGACTTGTCGAACTGTAAAAGTGGTGACAACATTTCAATCCTGTATCTTACAACTTGTATGGGCCCCAGTTTGTATAGAAGTTGGGGTTCTCCTTTGAAATGAAATGAAAATATTTACTGAATCCATCAAATGTCATATAATTATTCGATTCAGCACGTATTTTTCCACTACCACACGGTTCACAAGGCTGTTTTCGCCAGAGAACAGGCAAAGAACTCTTATCAAAACAAGTTAACACTACAGTAATCATACAGGAGTAGCAATTTAGCTTTGATCTATGTTTAAAGCGTATAGAATTCAGATAAAGCGCTAACATTATCATTACCGATCTAGCTAGTCGTCAGTTATATGTATAGAACATAACCAACGGGATGTATGAGCTATGACTCAGAAAAACTGAAGAGCAACCATTACAAAATAATAAAACATACAGATTAATAAAATATGTCCTGTGTCTACTTATTGCGAATGAAACATTAAACATTAATTATTAATTTTAAAATGTAATAAACATTAAATTTCGGAACGCACTTCCATTTTGGCGGCAAACTCTACGGCTGTCAAGTGAGTCCATAACTAATTTATTACAATTTAATTCACGGCAGCGAGTGGGAAGTCTTCCCCATGAAATAAGGTCAGGGTTGATCTATTCACGTTTTACTGCGAGGAACAGTAATGCCATTTATTTCGTTTAATTTAATAATCTGTTGTAACCTCATTAAGTTTGCCATAGACAATTTTATTGCTTTCAAATTGCAGTAAAAGGTTTCTGCCCAATTAATTTAGCTTATGATCGCATCATGAGCGTGCGAGCAACATAAATATTATTAATATGAATTACTTTGCCTGCTAGACCGTATTTTTACACGCTTTATATTAGCTTCACTTGTATGTTTGTATGTTTGTAATTCTAGTTAATAACATGAAATTGGTTTTTAAATTGTAGTTGGTAACGATCCTGAAGAATCTATTAGCGACCTTATTCATAAATTGTTTATAAACCTATTCTAAGTAGGTATCGCGTGTTTTGTTAATCTCGAACGAACTTTGAATTCAAATTGAGCGAAGAAGACAAATCATTCGATAAACTAAAATGTTTATAAAGTGTCTACAAATTAAGTCTTATAATAACATCGTTTTAGTATTTTTACACGCTTTTTATTAGCTTCACCTGTATGTTTGTATGTTTGTTTGTAACCGACTTCTTTGGGCGCGATTTTGACCCACTTTAAACGGCCAGATTTCGTTCAAACTTTGTAGATTTATTGAGGACCGATGATAATACACTAATTTGATAAAATTATTCCATTTTTACACGCTTTATATTAGCTTCACTTGTATGTTTGTATGTTTGTAACCGACTCCTTAAGACGCGATTTTGACCCACTTTAAACGGACAGATTTCATTCAAATTTTGCACACCTGTCAAAGACCGATGACAATACAATAATTCGATTAAAATATGTAATTATCCTGATTAGATTCGCCAGGATTAATTATTCTTATAATTGATGACCATTGCTACTGACCACTAGGTGGCGTATAGATGAACATAATTTGCTACTGACTAATAGATGGCGTGATCACGTCAATAATGCATGTTTGCACTATTCATCGCTAAATGGCGTTAACATTGTATTCTTCAAGTGTCAGATGTTACTACTGACCAACAGATGGCGTTATTGATTGGAAATACAGCCGTAGATGGATGTTTTTAGTCAAAACAATTAAATAATAGTTAATTATATAATAGTTAAAAAAAACTAAAATACACGCTTTAATAAGATATACAACTAAAAAAGTAAAAATAATTGATACTGAATTTAAGATAAGAAAATGGAGTAAAATACATATATTTTATTGTTACAAAGCGTGGGGTGCAGGAGGATAAGTAATTGTTGTAAACACCCCACGCTTTGTAACAATAAAATATATGTATTTTACTCCATTTTCTTATAGAAAGAAGAAAGAAAGAAAGAAAGTTTATTGTTGGTACAAAATATACAAAAGCAAAATAAACAAAAATAATAATAATAATAACATTCCAACTCGAGAACATACAAAATATTAGGTATTACAAAAAATATACATTATTTAACTATATAATGAATAACAGAAAGACTATACCAATAATTATTTGTGCCAACAACAGGACCCCTCATTCAGCTTATTACTGCAGCACAGCATAAGCAGTACCACAGCACTGATTTTCAATGAGGGACCTTAGTGACATCCGGGCACTATGTCGGTGTTAAGATTAAAATCAGTATAGGAACTTGTACATATATTTAGAAAAGACTGATAATTTATACAAAATAAATAGTAAACATAAAACATCCAGACACAAAAAAAAAAAAAAGTAAAATAAAAATATAACGATGATAACCAATTCATATTATAGTAATTAGGTAATCGGCAAACAAAGTCGCAGGCGCCGACAGAGGGCGACCCAGACCAAGTATCTGCGAATGCACAATAAATCCAAAGCCGATAAAGTAGTAACAATTAAATTATTACAGCAAAAAATCTCGACAACACTGCCGTAGCCCTGAGTAGGCGGAGGCGCACGTGCACTCGGTCCGGTATCCGCCCTTATTCTCCCTGACACAGGCAGTCAAAACGCATGTCGCTCCGGTCGGTGATAATAAGAATATAAACTAGTATATTAACAATTATTAATTATGTAGAAACTGCTTGCAAATACTGTGTGTGTGTGTTATCTTAAATTCAGTATCAATTATTTTTACTTTTTTAGTTGTATATCTTTTTAAAGCGTGTATTTTAGTTTTTTTTAACTATTATTTAATTTAATACTTTTTTATTTAAAGAAGAGAAGTCGCTGATCCCACTCCTGTATTTGTCTCGGTTCTACGTCGTTTGAGAAGAAAACATATCTTAAGGTATTTGATACCCGTGACACAAGATTTTGATAACAATATGGAGTCAGGACCTTTGTAATTTAATATTTATATTGAAGAGGGATCGTTGTCATATATTTGCGTCTTCAAAAATTTTGATATTTTCTTATTCGTAATGTTGGTAGCGCTCCTATATTAGTGGAAACTGAAACAATTATTTAACAACAAACTGATTTAAATTCCTTTGATAACTGAATATGCTATTCAGCTATTATCCTTTTAAAACAGGTTTTGGTGCAATTAAATAGTCTTAAACTATTTATTTTTATTTTTTTTTCCCAAGTAATTCGTGCATGTTGGACAACCCACCTTTCAGCCAATAGGAGAGCAGTAAAAGTGTAGCCTTGCGCCGGCACCATATACAGAGATTTTTTTCCCGATGTCCGCTCTAGTATAATGCCTCAATGCCTGGTACCATTTTTATCTCCGTTTTTTAAGTATATGTATTTTAAATAACTTTCAGATACCCTATTATATTCTTAATTCAAAGATGCAAGAAAACAAGATGAAAACAAACAACATGAAAATCATTTACATTTATATCATGTTAGCGAAATGTGAAAAGATTTCACAATAACTCGATACAGAGAGATTTGCATCCTAATCGACGAATACATTAAAGTGTGGATTGTGGCAGTTTTATAAAGAAATACGTTTACCAACGAGCGATATAAATATATTTCTAATTTCCTGGTCTTTGAAAACTTTATGTAATACTATCGTCTTCATAATTACTTTTTGATTAAAATATGCATTTGCTTGTGTTGTATGCAGGTTATCACCTTGTAAGGGGTAGAGAGAGGGTAGAGCTTTGTAGTGTTTCACGGAAATAGAAAAATGAGACTTGTTAAAAAAATGTAGTAACAGCTTTGCTGGTACAGATAATCGTCTATCCCGAATATTATATTTAGAATTCAATAAATGTACCCCACAGTCACATACGTAGTCCTAACACCACACTTAGATCGAGTCTTGGTTCATGGGTGACAGAACACAGAAACGACTAGAGAATTTTCGATCGCACAAACACCCAGATCTGAATGAAATATATATGGAGCACACAAATATTTGTTTCGGTGTGGGAGCCTGCGGTTCTGTTTTACAGACGGTGTCTAACTAACTGCGCCACGGAGGCTGTCAAACTGCACTTAAGTACTCTCAAATGCATTACAGTTAGATTGTTGTTAGAATCTTTTTAAAGACTTGAATGATAAAGGCAAAATATCCGGTAACTAAAATGGGTTTTATAAATGTCTATGAATAAAGACGTTATGATTATTCATTCCAAAACTTATTTAAAGTGGTTTGGTCTTATTGAAATCTAACCTTAACAAAACACAATTGTACTTATTAATTATAAAGAGAAAGAAACCAAAAATAACCACTTAATAAAGATATACATGTGTAATAATAGATATGTTAAACTTATCCTTGATCGGCCATTTTGAACTTAACCTATTCAAATTGTGAAGTGATTGATGATACAGCGCGCAAAACGGACTGTCATTGCTCTTATTCGATCGCGATATTAATCTATCATTTGAATATTTCGCTGTATATTCAAAGGCAAACGACTGAATAATGGGCATCCTTCGCCGGAATTCGAAAAGCTTGTGAAAGGAAATTGAGAGTTTATCTTAGTAGGCGTCGACTTGCCTCGCTAACATATAACTACAATGTGAACTTCAGGTATTTTGAGTCAGTGATAGTTTGATTTCTGAGAATAACTTGATATTTACGCACCTTGTCATAGACAGATTTAAAGCCGAATGTATTTTACTCTTTGCTTAAACTGGTTCCATGTGACAAGATATTGGATATCTACAATAGTTTTTTTTTTTTACCCATAAGGATGTAAGAATTTTTGTTAAAATCTATATTGCAGTATACCTTACAGTAGCGTTTTTAGGATTCGTACTATTTTTGTGTAAATTGTATGTAGATATAAAAAAACATTATTTTTTTATTAAATAAATAAATAACACCTAACATTCAAACACATAGTCCTAACCCCACAGTAAGATCAAATCTTGTTTCGTAGGTATCAGGAACTACGAGAGACTTTTTGGTCTCACAAACACCCAGACCCGAAAGAAGTATTTGTGGGCCGTACAAACATTTCTCTTAGCACGGGGATCGAACCCGCGTTCTCTCGTTTCACAGACGGCGTCTAACTAACTGCGCCACGGAGGTTGTCATTAAATACTAATACGGGAGGAATTGTTGTACGTTGAATCAAATTATAATTTGTAGTTTTCGAAAATAATATTTTTGTCTGTAGATCGATCGAAATTTTCATTGGCTTTGTGTCTGTAGTTACTAAGATTACCACCAGGCTTTCTTTTTCAGTAGCAGTCTTAATATACCCTGTATATTATTATTATCATCTTTTATATTTTCAACTACCCAGAATCTTTTACTTCAAGGCTTGCTATTTTCAGTTTCAACTACACTTTGATTCACTATGATGAGAATTCTATTGAAGAAAACCATTGTCTCACACACACACATAAAGAAACTGCTATGACGTCACTTTCGATTCAGTCAAACTGGGGAACCAAACATTGTTTTATTCCCATTCTGATCTCTTTCTTTCTTTGTATATTTCTTCATTGATTTGTGGGCTATAAAAAATAGACATGTAGTAGTTCTTTCAAATGTTTTCATGTAAAACAATCTTAGATTAACAATACACTGATCGAAGACTACAGTGGATAGCTTATTATCAGATAAAGTTACTGTGCGTCTGAAAAATGCCTAAAAACTATTTGTAAATTGTATGGTCACTCATGGTGTCTCTATAACAGTCTTCGATCAACAGTACACTGATCGAAGACTGCAGTCGATAGCTTAGTATCAGATGAGGTTACTGATCGTCGGTAATATGCCTAAAAAGTATGAGTGGATTGTATGTACACTCGATATATTTGTATTGTAATGAATAATGGCATTGTGTACACTGGACGGTTTTCGTGTTATGAAAATCCATCATTGTCAAACCGAAGCGTAGTTGTATCGCTAACATGATTAGTATAACAGTATCAATTTTAATGCGTTCTGTTGGGTCACTATTCATTTGGATATGTAAAATTTTCTGTATCAGCCCATATACGTCCCACTGCAGGGCACGGGCCTCCTCTACAATCGAGAGTACGATTGAGAGTGGTTAGGCCATATAATCCACCACGCTGGCCTAGTGCGGGTTGGCGGACTTACATACCATAGAAATTTTATAAATCGCTATGGTATGCAGGTTTCATCACGATGTTTTCCTTCACCGTTTTAGTGCGTGGTGATTGACTATCAATTATATAAAATTTTAGAGGATGCCTTTGCTGGATTTGCTCAGCTGTAGGATCTTTTAAGCTCATGTAATAATAATAAATACAGCGAATAAAATCCTTATTTTAAACAAGGATTTACATTGCTTTATATTAAGTTACATTACTTTCTATGTGTATAAATATCCAAAATATCTGTAGAAGAAGGTGCTCTAAATGTTTCCACTTTAACTTTTGCCTAGCCTTGTCCCACCCTTACTAGGTGCCGTGTTGCAACCGACCTTTTGATATTCTTAATTTAGACATAACTTCAAAAAGGTAGAGATAGATAGGTGTCATGTTCTCAAATCTACGATCTTTGTCTTGTTAGTCTGGTCCTATCTAAATAGGCTTTCGCGCGCTTCCTTAGTTAAAGAAATTAAAATACATTTGAAGAAAACTAAACAATTTCAGCTTTGGATCAACACGTAGATAAATCTATCAAACAGCTTAAGATTTGCAGAAGCAACGAGCTTTGCCGGCAGTAATTAATTCCACATGGATTCAACCCTTGTTAAATTATAAATAGAAACGGGTTAAACATTGACTCGCCCGAGTTAATCTCGCACGGGCAATTAAACAACCATAAACATTATTGCGTCACAAAGTTGTTTTCTTGGCCCCTTGCGAATTTTGTAAAGTTAGATACAACTCTGAGCTTGGCCACTATAATATTTTGTCTAATATCGAGTTGGGACAGTTTGCGTTTTATTAATTAGCATGTTACAAAGCTTAGTTCAGACAGTAAGCCTAAAGTAAAATAGCCAGCGTGTTTTCTTTCTTGTTTAACAGAAACTACGAAAGAGTTTTCATTTCTATTAAACCTGGACTGAGGAATTTCTGGATTAGAAAATCAATAAACTGCATATGTGTTTTCTAAACACTGAAAATTAAAATAAAACGATTATTTACGGATAATATCGCAAATTCGGTTTGTTTTTTTAAATTCCCGGCGTTTCGATTACCTTACAGCTTTCGTGGTCACGGGACGGAATGTAAAGTCAATATGTAAGATTTAAAAAAAAAAACATTTCAGTGACAATTATATAGATTACAAAACCCCGTAAACTCTTGTAAATATTTATATGGTAGGTATTTGACCCCGCAGTAGGCCAGCGTGGACGGCGTAATCCCAGTCATAAAGGAGGCTTTTCCCCAACAATAAAACGTATATTGACTTTATTTATATCTACAACTAGTATTGCTTCGTATCCGTAAAAAACCGGGATTAAAGTCCTGTTTTATATTTAACCGGGATAAAAAGAACCCTAGAGTCTTGACCCGACCCCAAATAAAGGGAAAAGGGAAGGAAGAAGAAGAAGTGTTAACAGCACTGCTACATTAGTAATAAAATAAATAATTATTATATTTACCAACTAATTTCTATAACTTTCCGTAACCAAAAGTATATTTGGTTATTTTGTATTGCCCTTATATTAAATTCCCTAAACTATTTTTAGTTATTTTCCTTTCCTACTAATTCGTGTATGTTGGACAACCTGTTAAATGTCAGCCAATAGGAGGACAGAAAAGGCGTCCTGGGACCACCATTTTTATCCATATTTTTAAAGTACTTTAAGCCATCCTCTATAACTGGACTATCGACATTAATATATTTTTTCGATTCGAACGAGTAGCTCCTGGCATTTACACGTTCAAACAAACAAACACTACAGCTTTATATATAAAGCTAAAGTGTTCAGGATCACAATATCCACTCTCATAACAATACAAAAATACCTATACCATAATAAAAGAAATTGTAACTACATCGATACGCAGTATGCCTCCCGCGGGGCCCTCTCGTCTGATTTTGACGGCCGCTATTTATAAATAATCCTATTTATTATGCTTGAAATAATCCGCATTTTATTCACGTTTTTATATACATTGCCGGCTGTGTGTGATGCTTTAGTTATGTCTCGGTATGAGAAGCGCAATGTACTATTATGTAATTCTTAGTATTAGTAAATAGTACATATGAATAGTATTGCTCCTGTTTATAAGGGTGAGGTTTATCATCTACGGAATACGAAAGGATAGCCGATAGAAAGGTATTTTCCATAGACATATATATATATATATATGTGTTCCGACGTCAGTGGTGCGCACGCTCCAGTACATCTCTAGTGGAGCTTTACTCAAATCAGTCCTCGCTCGCAACGATTTTGAAAATGCTTGCCTGTATTGTGGCAGAAAGTTTAATAAAAATGAAGATTTTTTCCCCGTTTTGACGAAATCTTTCAAATTAAGTTAATTTAACATTTATTTTAGCGCGATTTTCACAGCCATCTTTTTGAAACTCCAAATGTACTGAAGGGCCTATCCTTAGTTTTCAAATCTTCTTTACACTTTGGAACGAACAGCTATAAGCTTCTAGGTACCAAGAATCTTCCTACACAGTTTATTCCACCAGTTTTTAGACACGTTCTTTTCATTAAAAAAACTTTTCAGTGGAAACACCCACACCCGAAATATTTTTAAGGATCAATTAATTAATATCTTTGAGTAGGAAATAAAATAACAGCCTATCGTTTAAAGCCTTATTTTCACCCACGGATTCATTGTAAATAATTATAATTCCATCCAACAGATAATTCATAAAATAAACCCAAAAGTGAGTTTGTTTGTTATACCTTCACGTCATTATCACGGAAGCAATCACGAAGTTTGGAATACTACGTGAGAATTTTACTGGTGGTAGGTCTCTCATATTTGATGGGTTACATACCCACCGCAATGTCTATTTCTCCCGCCCAACAGCAGTGTAAATTCACTGTTGTGTTTCCGTTAGAAAGAAATTGCAGCCAGAGTAACTACTGGACATATTGGGACTTATCATCTTATGTCTCATGATAGCGAGCGCAATGGAATGCCACGCATTGCTTTGTAATTCAAGGTGTTGTTTGGTTTTACTACTGTTCATGAGGTCTTATCGCTTACCATCAGGCGAAAGGCATGCTCGTCTCGCCATTCCATAAAAAATCGAAAAATAACAGTAGGCTAGCACAAAAAACAACACGAATAAATTGCAAATTGTGATGATATTTTAGACGAAAATCTGACATCTGAATCTGTAGAGCAAACTCACAAGTTATCTCACGCACACAAGCAAATCTACGAGCACAATATAGTGACACAATAATCCATTTACAACATGTAATTTCAATTACTAGACAAATGATTGTCTGCGCCCCACTCATCTCTAAACAAAGCTTGTTGTGAGGTACTGTTCTATATATCTACAGACTACAGCCTCAGTGTCTGTTTCGCATGATTCTCAAACTTTTTAACACTAGCATGACAACGGGACTAACTTTAATGAAAATTATAACAAGTGTAGTGCAATATTAGGGTATCCACCAGGGAGAGATGATGATGGTATTTTTTGCAATGAATAGCGAGACGAGCAACCTATTCGCCTGCTGGTAAGAGATACGACCGCTTAATTACTTGGTGTTCCACTGCGTGTGTGAGACACAAGATGTTAAGTCTCAATATGTCCAGCTACATTACATTTTTCTGGCACATTAAATTATGTTGATATGGGCGAAATATACACACAGTTAGGACTCAAAACTATAATTATTTATGCGGAAAACTATGATAGAGGTTTCGTCATATTGCATACTGCACACTTTATTTATTTATTTTTAACTTAGCGTCTTCTAATATTTTTTGGACTATGATATCATTTATTATCAAGTATAATCTTACGCCTGATGACATGATATTACTGCCATAACTTACCCTGAAATAAATAATATATAAATACACCGAACATAATTAGTCCTGAACCCTCATTAAGGTCAATAAAGTCTTGTGTCGTGGGTAACAGGAACTACGAGAGACTTATCGGTATTAACTAAATGACTACCTAACCAATATTTGACAGAGGAGGGCCTACCGCCCGACCTCTACCATCTATCAAAAATGTTTCAATACTCTCATATTGGGGCGTTGTACATTTTGAGAAACACAGATTGACATGGAATACAGCTGAGAAATTGCGTCAGTTGCGTGCGTCATATAATCCATGGGGAAACGGGGTGTGGAACAGAGAGGACGTCCATTGTACACGTTCTTATTGATTTAAGGTCAATTGAGGTCGTTCCTATGTCTGATTGATGGCAATTAATGTTAGATTATTTTTTATATATTTGTTATTGCTGCGTAGTGGTCGTTTCAGAGCACATTTCAGGGGTCTTTGTGAAATACTATATTTCTTTGAAGGATAGTTTGGTGAGGTAGAATTTGTAGATCGTCTACGATCTTTTGGCGTCCGAATATATTGTTGTTGCTGTTGTCAAAATGTTAGGAACAGTTTTTCTTTCTTTTTTTTTATTATTTTGGACGTGTAAATAATATTAAATTACAGGTATAAATGCTTGTTGTTTATATTATGAAAACATATCTAAAAAAAGCGTTTAATACGAGTACATATATTTTAATTTATTTGTAGTCCCAAATTCTAGCACACGCCAATAGAAAATAGATGGAATTATATCCGCGATTGATTTGTACAAAAACTGATTTTCAGTTTTGTCTTTCACATTAATATTAATACTTAGATCTTGTTTAGGCGATTATTTCTACACGTAGGTATATGAAGGGTGCTGAAGGGTGCAACATGACCTTATTTTTCCGTGTTGCAAAATGATTTGGGTTATAATTTTCCGTCTAGAAATCATGCCTTCCGGAAATATCTAAGACAACCCGATAATTAGTTCGATTGAACTTGAAAATAAAAAAATTGATTATAATCGGCGGTAAATAATGCCTAGTATTGGTGGCTAACTTCTAAATTGCTTGAGCAAAACTTTATCAACACTCTATAATTAAATTGGCTCCTTTGAAGAAAACTCAGATATTTTTTTCCATTAACCACTTTTTCGGAAGTTGGGATAATCCGCAGCGATGATTATACTCTTGGTATAATTTATTCGGAATATTTTTTTGTAATGAAATCTTAAAAGCATCCTTTATTTATTTAAGGTGCGTTGGGGTAACACTGTTATACAAAAGGATGGGAGGAGTAAGAACGTAGAAGTATCCAGAATACCCTTTTACCAGCGATTATTCGTTCTGCGTCATATTATGTCAGTCTATTGCCACTTCAGCCTTTAGAAAAGAAATATGACATTAAATCGTTTTATTCTGCGTATCAGCCCATAATTAAGCCCACTGCTGAGCATGGAACTCAACTAAAACCGAAAAAGTTTGTTTAAAAGGGTATAGGCCATCGTACACAATGCCAGCCTAGTAAAGTAGTAATGTACAACAACTGAGAAAGTTTGTATAAAAGGGTTTGGGCCATTGTGCACAATGCCAGCTTAATACTAATTGGCAGGCGTTTATTAAACATGAGAAATTAAGTTTAAAACGTGTTTAAAATTACTTTGAACCAATGAGACTGCAAGAGTAATTGATGATGCGTCTATTAGGTACAAAGTGGAAGAGACAAGATAACATTAATTAAAAACATACACACAGTATTGCGTCAGAACTTAGAAGTTACTGTGGCGAAAATAGAAAAGAAAGAAATAGTATAGTAGTTCAATTAAATTAAGTTGAAAATGTTATAGCCATGGTATTTTTGTTTTCAATAGTTACATTCATTAGCTAATTTTAGAATGTACGTTATACATACATAAACTCACACCTTATTACCAGAAGGGGTAGGCAGAGGAGCACCTCTGCTTTCCCTCCTTCCTCACCCTCTGGTAGCAACCAGGACACGTTTCGCCTTGTATTTTCCATCCCATGATGTGATAGGGAGCCTATCGCCATCACCAAGGTAGGCAGCGACTTTTTTTGTGCTGGCCCCCTGGCACTGCCGAGGTGCATGAGCAGCGATAGTCGCTTACCTTCCGGCGGGCTGCTAGCTCGTCTGCCTATAAAGGCAAAAAGACATCGAGCACATATTACTGACTTCTACATACATACATACATACATAAACTCACGCTTTTATGCCAGAAGGGGTAGGCAGAGATGCAACCAGGACACCCACGATTCGCCATGTTCCTACCCACGATGTGATAGAGGGCGATCCTATCTCAATATCAGGCACGTATTCCTGACTCCTGGCTGATAATGAATAGAAATATCCAATGTCACTTTGCCCAACCCGGGATTCGAACCCGAGACCTTAGCTTTGCAATCATACCGTAGTACCACGCCACCGAAACAGTCGCATAGTATATAGTATAGCATAGTAGGTACATATACAGTGTGATATTGACACATTGTAATTAATTTGTCCCACATGTTCCTCATCACCCCAGGTGACATTGTACATGATTTGAAGAAAATATGAGAAGATTTTTTGTCAAAAATAGCGATTTTAGTTTTCACGATTTATAGGCATCCCATAAAGATACGAGTATTTTTACCGCTTAGCTCAACTATATTTTGGGTCGGGAACTCACCTAGGCCGTTGAAGACTCGGTATCTATAGACGTTGATCAAAAGCCATACAACCTAAAAATAGGATTTTTGACAAAACTATCAAGCAGTTTTTATTTCAACGTGGTACAATGTTACCTGGGGTGGTTAGGAACATGTGGTTTAAATTATATACACTATGTCAATATCACTCTATATATAGTAGCATATATCTATAAAAGTAATATGAACCATCTTCGTAATCTTCTCCACTAGATAGCCATTTTAAACAGGAGGCAGCGAATAACGGTGCCCTAGGGAAGCGATTAAATTTAAATGCATTCTGTAACATGCACAAGCGTCTAGCTCTGATGTAAGACATTTTCATAATATCACTAAAGGTACTTAGGTTCGCAATTGTAAGGTATAGGTACCTACATGATATATCATGACTGCTACTGAAAATGAAGCCGGGTGGTAATTTATTTACTACAGTTAATTTAGTTACTACAGATGCAATGCAGTTTTCTTTTGTATTTTTTCTCTTATCTTATTTGGATGTGTTTACCATTGTTTCTCCTAAAATAAAAAAGTACAACCTTTTATTGTAAAATATGCTATAGTATGCAAGAGTTTACATTATCATTTTAGCATAAACTATGGATTTACCATTCTAAAACAATGATATTAAAACATTACAAAAAAAGTTGCGATTTTTTGCGAAATATTTATTTTCATTGCGTCTTTAATTACAAAAACTACCACCAGGCTTCATTTTCCGATGCATATCATCCTGGTACAGGTTCCCCAGAACAAATTTCATAATTGATTACTAACAAGTTGATTTTTCGTGAGTAGCTTCCTTTCGACTAGACGCCCAACTTTTTCCTTACAGTAACTTTGGGAAATGGTAGCTTAGTAGGGTAGCAAGGATAAAACATGTCGATTTGACAAATTTTTAAAATTTATAAGTAACCGAATTTTTCTTTGTTAATTATCGAGATAATTATCTAAATAACGTGAAAAACTATTTGTCCTACAAAATATAAGGTTTTATCACAACAGTCCCCCCTCTCCAACATGTATCATAAACAAGGTCATGGAAAATAATTACTAACCAGCTGATTTTTTTTTTATGGGTTAACTAATATTTGTATAGTTTACTACCCACAATGTCCTACAAATTGTGTGGTATGTCATCTTGGTCCTACGCTCAAAAGTTGTCAATACCGCAAGACTTTTTTTTTTATTAGTAACTGTAGGACAAATATATCACGTGATAGGTTAATATATTTTTCATCCAAATAAAACAATGTCCTACAAAAATAAAGGTATGTTATATTAGTCCTACAAAATTTGTAATTTTTGAGTATACAAAATAAAATGAAATATTCATTTATACTTACACTAGTACTCGTATACAACGACTTCGCTTATAATGACTAATCGGTTTTAACGACGATAATGTTTACTCAAGTTAGGTTTCATAGTATGGTACTGAGAAAATATCACCGTTTAGTGCGACCCCGGTTTAAGCGACCAACTGCTTATAGCGAACAATAATTACGTCTTGTTAAAACCACAGAATACTAACAGAAGTCAACCTTGTGTATGTACTTCACTTTTGTTGCCATACTACGCTCGGCGTTCGCGCAAAAGTTGAAACTCGCTCTCGCAGTGGTCTCGACTGGTTTGGAATATCATGTCGGTGAACGCTGTCTATGTGGGCGTTGATTAAGCGCGCTTTGTATGAAGCTTGATTTCTGTTAGTTTAGTATTCTGTGGTTAAAACGACGCGCAATGTTTTGTTTGCACAACCTATGCACCAATACCTCGGTGCCCCAAAGTAACCCCGCCCCGCGCGCTTCACCTCTCCTTATTAGTGCATGAATCCATGCTTAGTGTTTGTCACTTAAGACAAGTTCTAAAAGGTCGACAAAATAGTTATTTCGGTAAAATACCTATTTCCAGCTCCGGTGCGAAACGCATCTAAATATATACCGGGTATATCAAGGGTGCTACTGAATACGAAGCCGGATGGTAGTTTAAGTGACTACAAAAACAATGTAACTGTGTGTTGGCTGTCTGTATTTTTAGTCGTCTGTGGTCCACAGTAAACCATGCTGTGCGGATGCGTTTGTGAGCAAGGAAAGCAGTGTGCCTTAGCTACAATAGCAAAATATACAAAATATTTTTTTTAATTTCATGAATTTCAACTTTGTAACTGGAGGACTGGAATAACGTACCGCGCAATTTGTAGGACAGTGTGGGTGGTAAACTATGCAAATGTTAGCTAAACAATAAAAAAAAAATCAGCTGGTTAGTAATTATTTTTCATGACCTGATTTATCATACATGTTGGAGAGGGGGGACTGTTGTGATAAAACCTTATATTTTGTAGGACAAATATTTTTTTACGTTAATTAGATTATTACCTCGATAATTAACAAAAAAATAATCGGTTAGTAATAATTTTTTTTAATTCGTCAAGTCAACACATTTCATCCCTATTATCTTAGTTATAAACCACAATCGAGAATTTTCGTACAAGAATTACTTGGGCGTCTCATTGAGATGAAGCTATTCTCGAAAATTCAGCTTGATAGTAATTATTTTTACATTATGTATTAGTACTACATCTTTTGAGCGTAGGACCAAGATGACATACCACACAATTTGTAGGACATTGTGGGTAGTAAACTATACAAATATTAGTTAACCCATAAAAAAAAAATCAGCTGGTTAGTAATTATTTTCCATGACCTTGTTTATGATACATGTTGGAGAGGGGGGACTGTTGTGATAAAACCTTATATTTTGTAGGACAAATAGTTTTTCACGTTATTTAGATAATTATGGGTGATTATACAAAAGTTGGGTAACTTTTGAGGATATTTTGTTTACTATAATAATTAAATCAAATTATAACAAATTCGGGTGCATATGATGACAAATCTAATGATTATATTGTTCCAAATCGGGCCAGTCACTTTTTTAAGTAAATTATGAGATATTTAAAATTTTCTGAATTTGACTGCCAGGGGACTGACGAGGCTAACATAGTACTGATAAAGTACACAATTTTCTAAGAATTATAATGAAATTTAATAAGAATTAGTACAAATCTCTTAGTTTTAATAATGGCACATGTCTTTTAAGTATTCAAATCACTTAGTAACAATTAAAAATAATTATAAAATTAAAATAAACGTAAATACCAATATCTTCGGCAGCTTTAACTGATTTTAGCGATTTCATTGTCATCGGAAAGAACATATTCCTTGTGGGACCAACTCTTCTTCATTGAAATGCCTATCAACACTAAAAATATACAAATAACTAAAATATTTTATAAAAAAATAAAAACCGACTTCAAAACAAAATCCACAAAAAATATTAAAATAATAAGTACCACTGCAAAGCAAAAAATAATATTTATTTCATTGTACTTGTGCATGTTGATTAATTTGCTTAATGACTTGACTAGCCAACAAATCAAAATATATGCGTAACTTAATATTTTATTATTTTTTGGTTTTTAGTGGTTTTTTGTTTTGAAGTAGGTTTTTATTAAAAATTTTAGTTATTTCCTTAAGTACTGAAGTTTTTGTTTTTCTTTGTATTCCGCTAATTTAATGGGGCACTTTTAATTCTGGCCAAGCGAGCCTTTTCGGCTTCTCTTTTTTTTCTAATCTTCTTCCCTGGTCAAATTGCTTTTAGTGTGCCGTATGATATTCTAAACTGAAATATAAAATAGAAATGCTTATACACGGTAGCAATTAAGATAAAAGTGCTCTAAAACAACAACAAAAAGCAGTACTATGGAGACAATTCAATCCTCTAGCGCGATACCTGACAAAGGACTGACGCCAGCGGATTGACGAAAAAGACATAATTTGAGGTTATAATCAGAACTAATGTTTTTTTTGATAATTTCGAATATCAACAAACTACATTTTAACAAATCATAGTTAATTATGTATAAATGATAATAAACCTTAGATTAACAAGAAAATAACGACCCACCACGGGACTGAAATTTTGACTGGCTTTGCATGTGTATAGAAGACAAACACAACCCAAGAACTCGTACAGTTATGGCGGCCGTCAAATTGTGCTGTCCGCAACTAACTTCATTACCAACATTAATACATAAACAGGGATTTGACCTTGACTCGGTGATATATGGCGAGAATTTCAAATTTAAAGAACACACAACGGACTGACGGATGAAAACAAACACAAAGTTTCTTATTTTTTTTTAAATAAATTGGAGAACATTGCATTATGAAAGTTGTAGTATATAATACTATGTTCATCACAGATTGTAGTAAATTAGTAAGTTTTCTTAAATCAATGATAATGTTTAATAGATAGTCACTTGATTGTTGGTTTTCGGGATTGTGACATGCCAAAGGACTGACATTTTAAGTATTAATTTTGTTTTTTTATTAACTTGTATTTAAAATGAATAAGTGAAATTGGGTGACCATATAAAGGACTTTTCATTGTTTTAAAATAAGTTGTTATTTCAATAAAATATAATAAGACTTTGTATATATTGGCTGATGACAGCGAGTTACCCAATTTTTGTATATTCACCCTTATCTCGATAATTAACAAAGAAAAATTCGGTTACTTATAAATTTTAAAAATTCGTCAAATCGACATGTTTTATCCTTGCTACCCTACTAAGCTACCATTTCCCAAAGTTACTGTAAGGAAAAAGTTGGGCGTCTAGTCGAAAGGAAGCTACTCACGAAAAATCAACTTGTTAGTAATCAATTATGAAATTTGTTCTGGGGAACCTGTACTATCCGTTATAAATGACGCTGCACTTCATACCAAACCTATTAAATTCAATATACTAACTAACTTTATAGTTTCAGTATAAGGAATATAAAGATATTAAAGATACTGGCAATTTTATGTGGAGTCAAGCCTTTGCCTTTACCCGACAAAAAATTAAAAATAAAATAAAACTCATGATAATAATAATTTAATTAAGAGACCAGTGTATTCCAACCCTAACAGATACTCATCCTCGTATTGCCCGCAAGCATTTCGTTGAATTATCCAACTTACAAAACAATACAATGAAATATTATATTGCCATCTCTCTCTCGCATTGACGTCATAGGGATCAGCCCTTATGAAAATCACTAAGCCACGCCGCAAACTATGAGATTAGATTGCGAAATTCTCGTACTATTTGTAAATATTTTTGTGTCACCACGTGTAATATGAATAAACCCATTGACATAAATATATGGGTATTCCAATGTACGTAAGTGGTGCGCAGGCTCCAGTACATCACCAGTGGAGCGTCACAGAAATTAGTCCTCGATCGCAACGATTTTGAAAATGCTTGCCTGTATTATGACAGAAAGTTTATTAAAAATGAAGATAATATTTATTATCGTCGCGTCGTTTAGACGAAAACTGTTGAATGAAGTTAATTCAATATTAATTTTAGCCCGATTCTCACGGTCTTCTTTTTGAAACCCCGAATGCATTGAATTGACCTTTACCTGTTGCCACAGCAGCTAGTAAGAAACTGGTATGCTTAATTTCCACATATTTACAGTCATATCTTTCCATGGTCCTAATTTATTAAATGGAATAATGTACCGCATTAACTTATAAAATATTCGTCATTATATGACCCTAATTCACAGTTAAAATTTCAGGGTATTAGCCATATTGAGCCATGAGCAACCGAAATATGTTGGCGACAACTCTCATAATTTCGTGACACAAAACCATTTTGCCTTATTACCGAAATCTCATTGCAATATTTAATTATTTCCAGGACGTAAATGTGCACTACGAATGGAGCGAAACCGACATCCTAACACACGGATTCAGCGGTCTAAGCCTGCACAGAACTGACAGCCTCAACCAGCGTCCTTTAGCCTCCCTCAAAAGGACCGGGAGTAAAGGCAGCGCCTACAGTCTCCGAAGCGTCAGGAAAGACCTGTCCAAACCCGCCAGCCAGATTGACAGAACTCCATCTATACCTGACGCTGGTTTCGGGACACTGGAAATACGTTTGGCGTATGAGAATGCCACTTCTTCGTTGGCTGTGACGGTACTGAGAGCACGAGGTCTTATTGGAATGGATATGACGGGGTTGTCGGACCCTTTTTGTAGATTGGAGGTGGTGCCTAAAGGTAAGGGGTTATCAGTCTGTTGTTTTCGCCTGTATTTGTCTACTTTATGAGATAGGCTTTCTTGAGCTAGGTATTCTAATTATGGTAATTTTGTGATTTAAAAAATATGATGTATTGGCGGTTTTTTACAAGCAAGACTAAAAAGCCGTTTAGCAGTCCATTATTATAACCACAAGCAAATCAGTAATTATTAGCTATTACGGTTTTAAAGATCTTTCAAAAAATATTCCTAACGATTTATAGTAATCCATGAACAGATACGCGTTTTACAAAGCCTTTAGTTTATCTTCTACTTAACAATTTACTACTTTTTTTTAACTATAAGTCAAACAGTTCTGATGGTAAGTTATCACTGCCGCCCATGAACATCCACAACGCTTGGATCATGGATATGTAGCCGGCCCTTATATCGAGAAAGGGCGGGAAAGAAAAAGGATCAGTTGGGCATCTATTACTATTAAATATCCATTATTATTATTAAATTATTTATCAGTCATTTTACTTTTCAGAAGGCACTTATTCGAACAGGCTGCGAACGAAGACAGTTCACAAAACCAAGAACCCCGAGTTCAACGAGACTTTGCACTTCTTCGGCATCACTGAATCCGATCTCGCCGTGAAGTCCTTGGAAATTGTCTTGTTTGATGACGACAGGTTAGTTTATTAAACTATATTTTAAAAGGCGAAAGAATATTCAGATTTATCAAATAAAAATCTGCAAAGTTTTATTGCTATCTACAGATAATGAGAAGATATATTTAATTTTTAAACAGTAAAACACCTAACTTTCTCAGCCGACAAATTCTTACAATATCAAACATCATGTGAAGGTGTGATGTGATCCTTAAAAATATTATTTTTCCGCTTCAAAGGCTAAAGTTGATCATAGTTTTGGTTAAAGTGACTTTTTACGATCATACTGATTAAACTAGATTAATGCTACAGAAAAATATCACCACCATTAAATATACAACGGACCTCTCAGACTAAATTTAAAATGGCTTCTACATTTACAGATACGGATGTGACGAAATGGGCTCAGCCACAGTGGCTCTACGAGAATGTGCCAAATCCCCGTCCCAACTACGTCTGGCCTTATCTGGCTCCTCTGGGACCGAGCCTACTGGTCCCAGAGTGTTACTGGCACTGTGCTACAGTACAAAGAAGAGGGCGCTAGTAGTCACTGTATGTAGGGGCGCCGATCTACCACCGCAAGACAGCAATGGATATTCCGATCCTTTTGTTAAATTGTGAGTATTTTTAATTATTTCAGTACCTATACAAAACCAAAAAGCCGAATAAGACGAAATATTAAAATGGATTTTTTGTAGTTTTTTTTCTAGGATCCATTAATTATGGATATCGTGAAATCATTAACAGCAATATAATGAACATTTTGTGCTGTATCAGCCCATAAACGTCTCACTGCAGTGCACGGACCTCCTTTACAATCGAGAGTAGGCACCATTGAGAGTGAAACATTTTGCACTGGGTATCAAATATGCTACAAATCCAGTTGTTAATAAACCATTAACGTATCATCTTAAAATGGTGTTTATTCAAGCCTCAAATACACCTCTCCGTCCATAACTTGAACCCATCAAAAATAATATCGTGTAATAAAAACATTTCCATCCACAGACATCTCGATCCAGACCCGTACCACAAAAAACACAAGACATCAATAAAATGGCGCAACCTCAACCCTGTATGGAACGAAGAATTCCTCTTCGAAACTCGTCCTACCGAGCTTTCCCGCCAAAATCTGACATTGACAGTTTGGGACAAGGACTACGGCAAGCCTAATGATTTCCTGGGAAGCCTTGTTTTAGGGGCCAGTAGCAAAGGAAGACGACTAAAACATTGGATGGATTGCATCAAATTTCCAGACCATAGACACGAGCAATGGCATTCTTTGACTGACACCCAACATCTATAAGTCAGGATTTCTTGATTCGCATTAAATGTTAGCTTGTTTTATGCTGTAATTCAAGCTCCACTTCAAGTTCACTTTATTTGCCAATGGTTGTGGCCAACGCGTATGATAAACGTGTAGAAGGAAGGGCTATGACCAGTTTAGCCTACGTTGATGCGATAGAATGCTATCCACATTTTGGCAAGGAACTTAGCCACGCTATACCATTTGCAAAAAAGGGCCAACGTGAAGTGAAGCCATTAGAAAATAACTGTGTTCAGGTGCCAATGTAATGTGACAAAATATTATAATATTCAATAAAAAACATATT
Source organism: Hyles euphorbiae (assembly GCA_023078785.2). NCBI lineage: Eukaryota > Metazoa > Arthropoda > Insecta > Lepidoptera > Sphingidae > Hyles > Hyles euphorbiae. Next base: position 12,135,015 of record CM041044.1, on the reverse strand, counting down.
AAATAATTATAGTCCAGAGTATTTTTCTATAGTCGAATGTTGATGATATATTATTTACCTTATATTCTTTGGTAACTATCTGTAAGTTAGAATGTTATAACTCTTGTAAATGTAAAAACTGAAGTAATTGTTGGGTCTCTTAGCAAATCTTATGAAGAAAATCTTATATTTTATGTATCACGACAGTTGAAAATGTTATGTAGAAATATATAAGAGTTATTTGTTGTTGAAAAATAATTGCTGGTGTATTTTTGTACTTAACATTTCAAGATTATTGTACGTGCCAAATGTTACAAAATTGTATTAAATTGTTTCAAAAAAATTAATCTAAGCGAAGTAACGACTGCCTTTGTATGGTGTAGATACCTATCATTCACTGTATTATGAAATAAAGATTTTTAAAGAGGTTTTGTTTCACTCACGGACGTGCCCGCTTTTGAATTATTTTGGTCAGTAGACTCGTTATCCAGAACAAAATGGTCATAATAATTCAAAATCACCTTTATGACAAGTCATCGAAATTTCCAGACAGAAAGTCTAAACCTATCTTACATTGCTTCTCTTATATGCAGCGACCTGTTGGAAATGACCTGAATCCAGCGATTTAGTATCCACACGACTCAATGTAATTAAACCATTCTGTTAATTAATTGTCATTTGTTTCTTGTTACAAATTACAAAGCTGTTGGGATTTAAAAAAAAACCATTACGCGCTGTTTTTGTGGCCCAATGTGATGAATGTTATTGCCAAATGCAAAATTTTTAGCATTTAATTTTATTTCATTATAAATATTACAAATTGAGAATATTAATAATTATTATAAGCATATTTAATTATTAATTAAAGTATTGAGTAGGTACTTAAACCTGTTAACAAAAGCCGTACTGAACATCTGCGTTACTTGAACAAAATGCAGAAACGAAACGTTTAAAAAGTTGTTTTGTGAACTTTTTGACATGTAGAACCGTGTGAAAATCATTTCGAACAAAGAATTTTCAATTAAATTCGACTATATTTTGCAAGTTATGTATTAATTATAGTTTGAAACAACATGGCATTTTTATGTCCAGTCAGAATAAGAAGGGGAAAGAAGAAAAAATGTGAGTAATTCGAAGCTTTCTGTGAGAACTTTTCATGTCATTGACCTCGGACTCCGGGACTTTCTACATAATTATAAATAATATAAAACTAGTAATTTTATGTTGTTCCAAGTGATTAACGATTTTTTGTACAAACACATGGCCGTGGGAAAAAAATCAGGCATCGGTCTCGCACGATGCGTGTTTCAACTCGATTTTTGCATTCGGGTTTGGAAACTTGAATCAACTTTATGTTTTTACAGTTATTATTATATGAAACTAGGCGTTTAATATTTATGTTTATGGACATATTCCAATATAATATAAATATCTCGAAAGTTAAGCTCAATTTACGAGCTGAAAGCAATTTGTAAGAGGACCTAAACCAGTTTCTTCCACAAAAAAGTATTTTGTTAACTTATTCATCAGATTATTATGCCTTTAACAGTATAATTAAAGCACTCTTTTTGAAATAATCGCTATAGATTGTATTTAAATTGGTAGATAAATGATATTTGCTAAATATTTTTGTTAAATGATTGATCAATTACAGATTAAACTAAATATATCGAAATAGGTAATTAAATCTGAAACCTAGTAGTCTAGCTATATTTTCTATTTAATAAATATATTGCAAGTTTCATATTAAATTGACCAAATTTCAGATATGTCTTTTATGAACAAAACGGCAAATTTTAACTTTGACATGTTTAAATCCTGTTCTTTTTTCATAAAGTAAATAAAATACTTATTAAAAACATCTGTGGGCCTAACAAGTTATTGTTTAGAAATCAACAATCACATTCTGTGTAACTCTTATGGATCATTCATGGAATACTAATTAGATAATTAGATTTCAATAAAAACTAATTGTACATTGACATAATGTAGAAAAATAAGTATAACATCCATAAAAATAGGTCACAAATTTATAATCACATTTGCAGCAAGCAGTGGGGACTCCGATAAAGACTTGTCCCGTCCGGGCTCAGGTTTGAGTCCTGGTATGGGACGTATCACAGGCTCAGCAAGTATTGAGACATTGGTGAGGGTAGGAATTGAGAAGGAACATGGCCTCAGTCCAGATTCAAAGATGGTGGTACTGCATGACTTTACACCTTGTGTGGACGATGAACTTGAAGTAAGTTTTTTATTTTATTCATTCTAAATTAGTGTGGTTTGTGTATCAATCCAGAAGTTAGCAATAGCGAATTTAAATTGTCATTATGAAAGAATGATAGCAGTTGATTATTTTCGTTTAAGAAATTATAATGCTAGTGTATCATATATTTTTTTTATTAAGGTTTCCTTAAAAGGTGAGGAATGGGTTAATAATTTTTTTCTTGAAGGTCACCAGTTTTGTTTTTATCTCAACTTGCTCTTCACTGATTGATATCAAAATATCAAGTTATACATATACTTGGTTAAGTTCATATGGAGGGTTTTACATAATCTAGCAAAATGTACTGTAGTTATCATTTGTATAAATATAAATATTACCAAGAGGTTTCTAAGTCCAATGATGCACAATTTGTTTATTCATAAACTTTATTGCCTAATAGCAAAATTTATAATAAATAAATACACCTAGAGCCTGACTGCATGGCTACCGAGGTTAACTAAATGGAACACTCTTAACATCAGTTGTTACTTGTTGAAAAAGCCGATTATACCAGGCAAATAACCTGGAATAATTGGATGTAATTAATAAAAAATTAAATAAAGGATACAAGCATAAAGGAGGCTTAATATGGCCAATAAGGACATGAGCTGACGGAATACATAAATAAAGATTCCCAGACAAGGACAACTACATATCTACATATGTATATAGCCACACTAGAGCGCACCAGAGGAGGGAAGACCAATGTCCAATTTAAAGATTCTTGTGTCCAATTTCACAGTCACCGAAGCCGTAAACGGCTAGGAATTCATCAAAAAATTCATTATAGACCAGATATAGACCTGTTGTGAATTTTAAATATTGATTGTTAGGTGAAACGCGGTCAGATAGTGAATGTGTTGTACCGTGAAAACGACTGGGTGTACGTGATAGTGGCGGAGTCCCGACGCGAGGGCTTCATTCCTCACTCGTACTGCGCGCCCTGCGAGCACCACGACCTCAAGAAGAAGCTGCCGAGGAGCAGGTCACCCGCAGACCTGGCACATAGGGATGTCTCACAGTCAGTATATGTATATCTGTATCAGCCCATATACCTCCCACTGCAGGGCACGGGCCTACTCTACAATCGAGATCACGATTGACAGTGGTTAGGCTGGCCACGCTGGCCTAGTACGGGTTGGCGGACTTACATACCATAGAAATTCTTATAAATCGCCATGGTATGCAGGTTTCCTCACGATGTTTTCCTTCACCGTTTTAATGCGTGGTGATTATCAATACACACATGACTCCGGAAAGTCAGAGGTGTGCCCTGGGATTCGAACCACGACTACCGTGAACATGTAGGCAGCTGCGTCTAGTCCGTTTACTAACAGGCCACAACACACTTGTTTAGTTATTTTATGGATTTGTATGCGATGCCTATATCAATAAAGGGATTTTTGAAAAGGCCAGGGCATCAGGGCTTCAGCAGTTGCTTTTATGAATGGTACCAACTTCAATTTCATTATTTTTGATCAAAAAAGACTATACTTATCACATCTTTAGAATTATAGAGACTTAAATATATAATCTTATGTTTTTGGAAATGTTCATTAAAGATTTGTAACATAAGAAATTTCGTACTCATGGAAGATACATCTAGAAGACCGAATACATCTTTCTGCCTTTCATGCGTCAATAGGGCCTTCTTTAATAACGTGTCGATAGGTAATTTTGAACCAATATATCAAAGTCAAAATGTATTTGTCTTGGAATAGATCACTTCAATTGACAGCCTCCGTGGCGCAGTCGGTTAGACGCCGTCTGTGAAACGAGTGGCCGCGGGTTCGATCCCCGCACCGAGAGAAATGTTTGTGCGGCCCACAAATATTCCTTTCGGGTCTGGGTATTTGTGAGACCGAAAAGTCTCTCGTGGTTCCTGATAACCACGACACAAGACTCGATCTTAGTGTGGGGTCAGGACTGTGTATGTGACTGTTGGGTGTTATTTATTATTATTATTTCAGACTGTCAGTATCCGACGGAGTGACGAACGATGGTCACTCTGAGTTGGGCAGTGAGGGTGAGTCGTGTCCCTTCAGTAAGGATCCTTCTGGAAGATATGTGGTGCTGTACACATTCACAGCGAGAGATGAGAACGATGTGGACGTAGAACGGGGAGAGTTTGTCACAGGTGTGTTGTTTTTTATATAGATTTATTTTGATTTTAATAGGAGGTTCAAAATTTTGCACGTAGTTACTGGTATGTCTCTCTTATGTGAGATAAGAGGTACCTGGGTACCACCTGTCTATTTCTGCCGCCGAACAACAGTGTAAATGCTATGTTTTTTTCGGTGTGAAGGACATTGTAGCCAGAGTAACTACTGGACATAATATTGAGACTTATGTCTCAGGATGGCGAACGCAGTGGAGTACCAAGCATTGCTATGTAATTCAAGGTGTTTGGTTTTGCTACTGTCCATAAACAGTCGTATCGCTTACCACCAGGTGAACGGCATGCTAGTCTTGCCATTCAAGGCAATAAAAAAAAATGCGAGAACCTGTATTCTCGTTTTACAAACAGTGTCTAACCAACTGCGCCACGGAGGCTGTCAAACTGCACTTACTTACTCTCTAATGCTGTATAGTTAAGATTGTTTATGTATGTATGTATGTACAGAAATTGTTGTTACTTGTTTCAGTGTTAAACAGAGAGGACCCTGACTGGTATTGGATAGTGAGGAGTGACGGTCAAGAGGGATTCATACCTTCCGGATTTGTGTACCCTGCTGTTGTACAAGGTATTTAATATTCAACTGTATTTTAGGTCAAATAAATGTCCTTGTTCTGATATTATTAGGTATGTCCTATATTAATACTCGCTCGGGGCTCGGATCATATGATTTTTATTAAATACAGTCAGCAACATAAGTCGCTACACATTCACGAGATTTGGAATTGTCTTATCATCCAAAATAATAATAATTTTCAATATCGTATAGCACTTCTCGGCATATATGACTACTTGGTTATATTTTACGACTAAAGAGTAGTACGTACAAATTTTAATTCATAAAAGGGTTATCAAAAAATGTGAAGTGTTCAGCGACTTATGTTGCTGACTGTACCTATTACAATAGGTACGATACATCGTATCAGCTCATATAGGTCTCAATGAATGGCACGAGCCTCCTCTACAATCGAGAGCACGATTGAGAGTTGGTCAAGTGCTGGTTGACGGACTTTACAGTTTACATACCATGGTAATACTTTCAAATCTTTACACTATGCAGGTCTTCCCACAATGTATCTATTCCAAAATTTATATTCCCATATGCTCGAATTTATTCTAAAAAAATAAAAGAAGAAATTCCCACGAATTGATAACCTGAACCTTCTTTTCGGTTATAAAGGCGATTGGTACAATTTTATACTGCTATGGAGGGCAGTGGACAAAAAAATATAATTTCAAATCTTGTTAATTTTATTGTTTGATTGATGATTTCCTTGTGTGTTAAAGGCATTATAGAATTTATTGCAAACGACTTTTCAATTTTCTTTGAGCCTAGGAGTCAAAGCATTCCTTAACTTAATTGGATCTTAAATCGTCTATTAATAACGCCGTTTAAGTTTGTTGCCTCTTAATAGTTATGATGTCCTACCAACTGAAATATATCAGTGCTACACACTGTTTTGGTAAAATTAACCAACGATAAACCAAAGCACTTACCTTAGAAAATCACCAATAGTTCCTGCTTCCGTCGATCTTCATAATAAATCACACTAACATCTTACACATAATCACAATAGTTTATTTGCGGAATAAACGTTAAAAGTACTGTCACTTCGACAGTCCGCGACGGCGTTTGTATTGCAACTGACAGATTGATTATTATATTGAGAGAACTACCCTCCGAAATAAAATTTTATTTAAACAATATACACTTACTAATTTTGGCAGGCTCCGTGTCGCAGTTGGTTACATGCCCGCTGTGAAATGAGAGGCCGCGGGTTCGATCCCCGCACCGAAATAAATACATACATACATAAACTCACGCCTATATCCCAAGAAGGGGTAGGCAGAGGTGCCAGGACACCCACATTTCGCCTTGTATGTTCCGTTCCACAATGTGATAGGTGGCGAACCTATCGCCATATCGGGCACAAATTCCTGACTCTGGACTGATAATGGATAGAAAAATCCAATATCACTTTGCCCAGCCCGGGATTCGAACCCGAGACCTCAGCTTTGTAACCGTACCTTAGTACAACTACGCCACCGAGGCAGTCGAAATAAATAATTGTGTCAAAAACTGGTATTAGTTCCGGGTCTGGGTATTTGTGAGACCGAAAAGTCTCTCGTAGTTCCTGATACCCACGACACAAGACTCAATCTTAGTGTCGGATCAGGACTATGTATGTGACTGTTGGGTGTATTTATTTACTAAATTCTGGACATAGGCCCCTTCCAACAGGTCAGTTTGTAGATTATATCGGGTGAAAAAAGTCTGGATTAAAGTCTCACTCATATTTTCCCAGAAAAAAATACTTACATGTTTAATATGTAATAGCTTTACTGCGATAAATGGACTATTAAAAATAAAATATTTTTCAACTAGGTTTTCTTGAGTTTATCGCGTCCAAATAACCTCTTCAGCTTTATACATTAATATAGATTTATACCGAATATTCCAGCGACACAGCAAGACAACAGTCAGCCGCTTCACTCGCCGCCAAACAACACAATACTTAACAACAGTCTCAACAACACGCAACAAGACAACGACGGACGGTACCACGGCACTGAACTAGTGATGCTGTATGATTATAAGGTGAGTATATTTGTGGTTGTCTATAGTTGGTTTAATTATAATGTACGGTTCTACAATTTATTTTGTGGCTACACTCACTTACTATTTAACATAAGCAGAGGCAGTATTGGTGAACACAGCACCATACGACTTTTTACAATTCAAAACATCACTGTGCTTGTAATATCCTTATGGAACACACGTTGCGAAAGAATCAAGTTAAAGTTTAACTTGTAACTACTAAACAACGGTACGCAACAACTGAAATTGTCCTTTAACTAAGTTAACATTAGAACAGAACAGGGCAGAAATACATTTGAAAAATGTTGTATGTAACGCCTTAAGTCTAAGTCAGAGGTCCTCAAACTTTTCCATTCGGATTTTTTAAAGAAAGCAAAACATTGTTGAATGTTTTTATAGTCAAATGAAAGTAGTTAGTTATCCATAGGAAGATAGACGAGTAATTTTTCTCAAATATAAAAAAATACGCATTTTTTTTGCAGCTATTACTTTGGTCGCGTTACTTCCATTATAAACTCTAAAGCCGCATTGCTTAATTAGAATTTAGAAATAATCATTATTAACCTAATTTACAGGCGCAAGCTCCAGACGATTTATCGGTGAAGAGAGGAGAGTGGGTGTACGCGGACCTCACGCAACAAACTGTGGAGGGTTGGCTGTGGGCACACGCGCCTAAATCGCGACGTTCCGGGTTCATTCCCACCGCGTATGCGCGCGCACCACACACTACGTCACTTTGAAAAATTAATATGCCTATTGTACTTAACAATGCAGAAAGAAAAATTCTAAAAGAAAAATTTGTTAAAAAATATTACTTAAATAAATTACGCCCAACAGTCATATAAACCTGATCCCACACTAAGATCGAGTCTTGTGTCGTGGATGTCAAGAACTAAGATTTTAGGTCCTACAAACACCCAGACCCGAAAGAAGTATTTGTGGGCCGCACAAACATTTCTCTCGGTGCGGGGATCGAACCCGCGGCCTCTCGTTTCACAGGCAGCGTCTAACCGCCTGAGCCACGGAGGTTGTCAAAAAATACAATAAGTATTTATTTCTTGCTGGTCAAAAATTTAAAATTACTTTTTATATCTCAAAGATATTGCTTTTAATGTAGAGAAATAACAAAATAACTATGAACTAAAACCCAGTTTGGGCTGAAACAACTGACAGTTGGATTAAATCATTAAAATTAATGTTGTGAGGTCATGCCCCCTTGACTTATGTTTAAAGCCGTGCCTGGCTAAAATCTAATCTAGTTATAAATGCCTTATTCTTAGCCCCATATTCAGCCATACGTTTAAGTGTATTGTAAATTATAGTTAAGTCTTCCATAACGCAGAATGTAACATTCCGTTGCTGTTTAAGTTAAGTAATATCCGTCCAAATTCGACTGACTTTTTGATATTACGCTTTATATTTTATGGTGTTTTTACATTGTATAAGTTTTTGTATGAAATGATTAGAAATAAATTGTTTTTAAATTTTCATTTCTTTTTGTCTTATTTTATTGCTTTGTCTGAAACTAAAACACCGTCGTGCGTTTTACGAATACGCTTTGATATATCGTACTGGAACCGAACAATTATTGTGGTTTTATTATATTTATGTGTCTCTTAAACTTGTAGCAATAAAAGTAAATTTAAATACTTTTGTATCGGAACAATAATTTGATTACAATTAATGCGCAACATTTTACAGGAAATAGGAAATGTGACAAAAATAATACCGTTTTATACTCATATACTCATATATCGTTTATATCTCATATCACCCCAATAGATTAATTTTGTATGACTGACCTTTAGCTTCAGGGACGAAATGACACCACAAATAACATTACTAAAACACAACTATAATTCTAGATCACTTATTCAACATCCAAAATCAAATTCCTTCTCTTTTTCTTAGCTTCCAGTTTAATTTTCTCCCTCACATACCATTCTTCCAACTGTGTCTCGACTTTCTTTATATCCTGCTCGGTGACAGTGATTGGCAGTTGGAGTTCAATTTGTTCACTCCTAATGAACTTTAGGGCTTCAAGTTTCTCTTCCAAGTACGGCCCTTGCTGGCTTTCTAGTAGGTTCCTATAGTCTGATAGCTTTTTGTTCCGGATATCTTCACAGTGTAATTCTGTTAGTTTGCGAAGGGATTCCTTGCGAGTCAGTTTGTGGCTCGATCTGGAGAAATAAAAGTTTTTTACAATAGTGTGTGGGAATTATAGTTCTAAAAGTATTAGTGCATTCAATAAAATTACTATTACTAATAGGTACGAAACATTCTAAAATAGATTTGTATCTTTAATAGTTTGCATATGAAAAAGGGCTGCAAATTATAAGATTCATCTTTTTTTTTCGAGCATTCAAACCATTTCCTTTGCTTGTTTATTATTACAAACACATGAATTTCCAAGTACAAGATAATTTTCCGATCAATAGCCTTAAAATGGCCTTACTTTTATAAAAGAAGTTTCTTTCAGGTGTAGGCAGAAATTATGTAACCTCGACTCTATGAATAGTGGAATAAGTACAGGTCAAAGCATAAAATAAATTGAAATACTTACTCCGGATGAGCTTTGTATTCAATATTCAATTTTTCTAACAGCCACTCAAACTTCTTGTAATCATACTGTCGTAAATACTTAAGAAGCTTTTTCCTTCTGTCTATGATCTCTTGAACCACTGCCTATTGAAACAAAATAATAACTTTACATACACAATACTACACAATCACACAAGAAAACGTAAATCTATCATTTCATATTTAATTAATAGATGAACATTTGATGCAAAAAATATACCATAGCATTTCATTAAATTAAAAAGACCATTTTTTTATTGCATTGAATGGCGAGATGAGCATGCCAATTGCCTGATGGTAAGCAAAACGACCACCCTTGCACCATAGTAAAACCAAACATCACTTTGAATTACAAAGTAATTCTTGGGATTTACTGCGCTCGCCATCCTGAGACATAAGATGTTAAGTCTCAATATGTCCATTAGTTACTCTGGCTACAATGTTTTTCAAATCGAAACACAACAGTGCATTCACAATGCTGTTTGACGGGAGAAAGCTATGGCTGTAATACCAATCCAGGCCACCTCTCACATATGAGAGATTGACCACCTGTAAGTATTTAGTTATATTTACCTTCATTTTATTATTTCTGGGATATTTGTCCATGGTTTCTTGAAGGCAACGAATGTGGCCGGTTAATCGCGCAACTGTAAAACAAACATTATCAATACTCATATTTTGCTAATAATTTAAATATAGACTATTTCACACACCAATAGAACATATTATTTTGTTTCTAACACATTGACTGTAACTCAAGTCCAGTTAGTAATCCTATAATGCATTCAAATCCTCAAAATTGATCAACAAAATTGCTTTGGATTTTTCTGTTAATTATTAGCCCAGGATCATAAATTTGTACCTGAAGTGGCAATAGGCTCACCTTCTATCTCAAAGTAAAACACACACAAAAGTGGATATCCTTTGTCTACTCTTTATGGGTAAAACGAGAAAAACTATAAATGTATAATGAACCTGACTGGAATATTGAAATTAATGATGGTCACAGTTACAGGTGTGTATGTAAATAATGTATATATGTTACCACTTACTTTTAAGCTCAGCAGTGCTCTCATCATATTCATGCCTTCTGACTCTGTCCATCAACTCCCTCCTCATTAAAGCATGGTGCTCTTTCTTTCCCAGATGAGCAACGGAGAATAATTTCTTTATTGTTTCAGAGGCACTGCAAATCAACAATAATTTCTTACCATAATGATTTGATAATTGCAATGGAAAAATCACATTGTGAAGAAACATGCCATAGTGATTTATAATATAGTCCAACAACCATTACACACTAGGTCAGCGTGATGGATTAAATGGCCTAACCCTTCTCTCATCAGTAGAGAATGCTCATGCCCTGTATTGGGATGTATATGGGCTGATACAGCACAGTAAATAATTACTTTATAAGCAATCCTATATTGTGGTTTTGACTGGAGTTCTCATGTACATAAATTGTGTACGTTGTGGTTAAGCTGTATATCTATGATGTTTTAAATTTGTTTTTCCTTTTGTGTTGCTACATTGTCTGAGTCAATCAAATTAGATGATTCTACGTTCCAGCAATATTATTATGACTATTAAGTTTTAAATATAAATACTCATAATTATGATATGTACGAATGCACTGTTAGACCTCTTCATTTTCTGGCTGGTTGATTCCATATTTTTGCATGAATCTACTGGTACTCTTAGAAATTCCCATACCAAATACTTACTTTTTCATTTCCTCACTAAGAGCATAGTCGACTCCTATTGCAGTGTCGGGAACTGGCGGTACACCTTCCAGATCACCTGATTTCTCGGGAACATACGAAGGTTTGTATTCAGGTCTCACCCATTTTATATTAATCTGATGCTTTATCCCACGGCTTTGCAAAATAGAATATGTAAAACGCCGCAGCATTGCGACTTATTTTTAATTCAATATTATTATCGAATTGTGTATCGAATTTTGTAAAGTTTACCAATTGAAAATAACCTCAAATAATTTCATTTGACATTTCCATTCAGTGTTCGTGTAAAACGGTATGTTGAGATTTTCAACATTATTTTCTAACCTTTTTAACGGCGCGACTGTTAAAAAAGCAATACGCAAAAATGTGTCTTTGTTACTCCTAAATCCTAAGATTTTTTTACAAGTTAAAATGAATTTATTCTATTATACATTCAATTTTTTTGCTGCCGCTTCATAACTTTGACGATGATATTTATGAGAACAGAAACTATAAGTAATAAATAGAACCGCTATCCCCCAGAAGGTAGAAAACGGATATTTAGGTTTCAGCCGTAGCTTGAACCACGCCTTTAGGTTCCTTGACGGCTCTCAAAGATACTGAAGAGAGCGGCACCTGCGCTGCTTACGAGTAAAAGAGGTGGCAACTATCCTAATTCCATAGAAATGAGGGTAGTTTGACATAGTGAGTATCGAAATTATTGAAGTGTAATCTCAAGTGGTTCAAGCATAGGCTCGAACACTTAAATAGATAGATTTATACTACATCAATGATTGTAAATGTATAAGACCTAAAATCTGGATCGTTAACTAAATACGACAAAATTTGCATCCATATTTTTAGATAGCACGTTTCATCTGTAAAAACTTAAAATCTATTGAACATTTTCTGCGACAATAATATTTGGTATATACCAATTAGTAATTACCAAAGATTTCTTTCTTACTTTACATCCAAAAAATACGCAAGGTGTAGGTACATAAATAAAACGAACACATTTTCATGAACATTCATTTATTGCTCTTGTGTACGACCTCAAACTTACCAAAAATATATAAGCAATATTTTGTACTAACGTACCACCTCACAGAACTGTATCCACTACAATACATTATATAATATTCATAATTTAGGACACACATTGGAAATTAATTTAATAACATTGAAAAATAAACAATCCTTGTGTAATTTACGTCTATAAAGAAAAATCACATGCCACTGTATGGACGTAAAATCGATGCAGACAAAAACAATAAACGGACACGTCAATAAATTATTTAGTCTATAGCCATTAAAAAAAACAAATCCTTGCCAAAATTTAACATTAGTCCGCATCGATATAACACAGAAATCACTAAGCCATTACTAAATAACTAGCAAATGTATAAAACTGCACTCATTTACTACGAAAATCACTGGTGATGCCATTGAGGTATTAAACTAGACCGGACCGAACAAACTCTACGCATGCGCATTACGTACGCGAATAACCAGTAGAGCAAGTAGGAAGATGTATAACTGCATAGGAGTGAAAGTGACAGAAATATCGACTTGGTACTGAACTGTGTTTTGTCCGCATTCTTCGTCCTAGTTTAACATCTCAATGAGTGAAACTATCTACCAATCTACGTTACTATTCACCCCGGTAAATGGAAATCACGCTGCCTCATTAATTAATTAATTATCTAACCCATTAGTCTATTAAAACATGATTCGACTATGAAATCCATAAAACAGCTACATTTCTCCTGTTAATTTTAATGGAAAGTGGAATGTTTCAAAGTCCATTAAAATGTAATATACCGACATCGGGGCTCAAAGGGCTAAGAGCACGTCCCGAAAATTGGCCTCTGTTTGAACCCCATAATGTCGTTAAAGAATTCGATAACACGAAAAAATTGTTGAAAAATAACTCCTATTCTTATTTTGAATGTGAACGACAACGACACAGCCATTAGATTATCTATGGTGCTTAACAATTTATGGGTCGTCTATGGGGCCTGTCAAATGCTTCACCCAATAAATCCTAAACTTTAATTGCACTACAAACAAATAAGCCTTGTGCATCTAAAAATCAGTATAGCTGACGCATTCGCTCCAAAATAATTTTGAATTTTATATTATTGAGATAAACCTCAATTTATATTAACAATGCAAATAAAAAAAAATACATAAACTTTATGTAATTTTTAAATAAATTGGTCAATAAAGCCTCAGATAGACATTTGTACCCAAAATAAAAAAGGGTTATTTTTAATAACGTTTTTGAGCCAATGCGTCTCCAACTCCATAATTTTAGACGAACAAGACCTAACAAGTGTCATACAAGAACATCTAATTAAATTTATATTTTTTTTAAACCTGAACATGTCTATTTTACAAGCAATCAAACTACAAAATGTATGAAGGAATGCAAACCGAGTTATCAAACAATGAAACCATTCCGTTTATCTTAATACTCGACATCTATTGCTAAATACATGCTATGTAAGAAATACAACAAAAATGTCTTTCATTCTTAAATTCTTAATTGTAAACAATTGTATTAATTAAATACCATTTTGACGTAATATTTACAATTGATATCTTTGGGACTAAATAGTTGTGTAAGGATTACTTCAGATCTCCTATTGGGACATAAGAATTATAATACTGGGTATATCAAGACTACTACCGAAACCGAAGCCGGGTGGTAGTTTTAGTGACTACAAACACAATGCAACTAAAAATTTCGCAAAGAAACGCGACAATTATTTTAATGTTTTTTAAACATCGTCATTTATGGGTGGTAAATACATAGTTTTTGCTAAAATAATAATTTAAACTATTTTATATCTCAGATTTTTTATAAATAAAAGCTTAAACAATATTATCTAAGGAAAAAAATATTTACCACCTAAATGTGGTCATAGGAAAAAAATAACAAAAAAAAAAGTTGTCGCTATTTTTTGCAACTTTTTCTGTTGCATTGTGTCTGAAGTCGCTTAAATTACCACCCAGCTTCGTTTATGGTAGCAGTTTTGATATACCCTGAATAAGGGATGATAATATACAAGATAATGACCCTATTTTTACTATAGAGAAATAATTTGTCCCTAAGTAATACCACTTGGTAATCTTATTTCGCACATAACACACTCTATTTAGTATTAAAAAGTAAAATCTACAATTTGTCTTATAGACCATCTACTCAAGTGGGTTTTTCATATCTAGCACTTATAATTTGTGTAAAATATTAAGCAAAATGGCCCCTAGTTAATACAATCAAATAATTAAATCATATTTAAGCTAGTTCACAATTACAACGACAAGAATCTTTATGAAAATTGGTATGCTAAAAGTATTAAAATTATACGAATATTTAAAACAAAACTAGGAAAAATAAACATAAAGGACAAAATTTAGTTAACATCAATGTATGTTAAAAGAAATAAATTGTTTAACATTTGAATATATTGCATGCACCATTAAATTTAATATGAATTAATAAGAACAATTGTCGATTGTAAATTGTGAACTATACGATTACATTGTGCCTACGCAAAATAAATAAATATCCAATGTTCATCCAGACTAGGTCAGCTTCAAAACTTATTACTTTAATGTGGGATGTAAAAAAATATCTACAATTAGGAACAGCACCAAAGAAAATAATATTCATCTTTTTTTTGGAATAAACAATCACATGTTAATTTGGTAAGAATTTAAATATTTTTTTTAAATTAAATTATTTTTGTCTGTCAAAAATTATATAGGTATTTAAAAATTTTGGCTTCACTTATTTCCTATACTGGCAACACGACCGAAGTCGCTAAGGGTACTGAAAAAAGTCGGAGAGAATTATCGATAAGATTGCGTGTTTACTCTAAAAAGTATCGAATGAAATATCGATATCTGTACCCTTCTTTGCCACGTCCGTATTGCGTTATACTTTGAGCGCTCTATGCTATGATTCTTATTTACTCTTATCGTATTCATAACACAGTTTAAAATATGCCCATCATTAACCACACATAATTATCGATATTTGGAGAAAGTCACGTCACTCTATGTCGTTTATATCTAAATTTATGTACATTAATGTAAAGGCAAGACGTTATTTGGTCGGGCGATAGCTGTTTGACACTAAAATATAACGATTTAAAATTATTTAATTTTAATATTTACGGGAGTTAATGAAAGTTTCACGATGAATCTATCAAAACAATTGTGCAGTAACGTTAAAACACCCACACAGACAGTGAAATTTCTAACAACATGAAATTAAGTACAACACATTACTAAAGTCTATCCTTAAAATCATTCCACTACATTTTCAAAATCGAAATTCAATTAGAAATGTCACTGTCGAGTAGTGGTGTGTTGAAGCCATTTTATCGATTTTCTATCGATTATTTAATCGATACTGCGTTGGGTAACTATCGATATATTATTATTATCAGCTGCAGTGCCTATTGGCGGGTGCTTCGCCCTTGTTAAGGCGACGGAGCATAGAGTGGACGATGCACTTTCCGTGTTTGGTGGCGGGCCGTGTGTGTACTACCGACGTCGACGCGCCCTGTCCGTCGTAGCTCTTCGCCGCGCTGGAAAACAACAATAATAATTAAACACATTTTTCTAGAAAGATTCTCTGCCTCCGTGACGAAGTCGGTTAAACGCCGCCTGTAAAACGAGAGGCTGCGGGTTCGACCCCGCACCGAGAAAAATGTTTGTGCGGCCCACAAATATTTCTTTCGGTTCTGGATATTCGTGAGACCGAAAGTGATCTCGTAGTTCTTGATACCTACGACACAAAACTCAATCTTACTGTTGGGTGTTCATTACTTAATTAATTAAATTTAATATCCGTCATGAACAACCGTAAATAAACATACTACTACTGCTGCTATACGTCGCCGCACTAAGGGGTACGATCCACATCCACATCCACAATTGTATAATCATGTATACAACTATGACAAATTAAATCCACTACTTAATATCTGTAGCAGCCCATATTTGTCCCATTGCACGATCCTTCTTAACAATCGAGAGTACGATTGACAGGAGTTGGGCCATATAGTCCACTACGCTAGCCTAGTGCACGTTGGCAGACTTTAAATGTCATATAAATTCTTGCAAATCGCTATGGTATGCAGGTTTCCTTACGAAACATAAATCTTCATAATAAATTGACAGAAAGAAAATACAGTAATGAAATGGTTGTCGGAATATACCATGAAATCAATTTTTGACAGCAACATAATTTTCATAGACTTAGGCGATGTCATGAACTCTCAGTAAGCTACGAAAATTCATCCTAATACAGATAGACAGAAAAAACGATTTCCTCGAATGTATATCAGCAGGTGCGCTATTTCTTTGGACATCCTGTATTTCATTTATCAAGGCCACCTCTAAATTAACCAGTTATACAATAATAATCACCAACTACGTAAGACATACAATCGGTGCACGATGGAACCAAACTCGTGGCAGTGACTTTGTCATATGTCGATAAATAAAAATAAATTGAATTTTCTCACCGAATCCCCCGACAGTGTCGCCCGGCGTCCTCAAACCCTAATCTCTCTTCTTGCTCTTCTTCTTGCCGGCTCGCTTACTGTAGTTCTGTGCCAGAGCATTCACTATCGACACCACAAAGTACACCACCATGGCCAGCACAAACTTCTCTAGAAGGTTCGATAGCACCGACCCTTGGTTCTCTGGTATTTGGGACGAGTCGTTCTTGTGAAGCCTGGTTTTTTGGTTCCGCAGGAATTCTAGTAGAGGTGCTTCCAGTTTCGGGCCTATGTATGGTATCCTCTCTACCCAGGATAGGACTTGCCTGTGAATTGTATAGGATTTATATAAGTTTATGATTGCAAAAATTACTACATACATACAGACATGAATCATAACGTCATGCCTTTTTACACGCTTTAATATTAGCTTCACTTGTATGTTTGTATGTTTGTATATTTGTATGTTTGTTTGTAACCGACTTCTTTGGGCGCGATTTTGACCCACTTTAAACGGCCAGATTTCGTTCAAATTTTGCACACCTGTCAAAGACCGATGACAATACAATAATTCGATTAAAATATATAATTATCCTGATTAGATTCGCCAGGATTAATTATTCTTATAATTGATGACCATTGCTACATTCATCGCTAGATGGCGTTAACATTGTATTCTTCAAGTGTCAAATGTTACTACTGACCAACAGATGGCGTTATTGATTGGAAATACAGCCGTAGATGGATGTTTTTAGTCAAAACAATTATATAATAGTTAAAAAAAACTAAAATACACGCTTTAATAAGATATACAACTAATGGTAAAGGTGCAGGAGGATAAGTAATTGTTGTAAACACCCCACGCTTTGTAACAATAAAATATATGTATTTTACTCCATTTTCTTATCTTAAATTCAGTATCAATTATTTTTACTTTTTTAGTTGTATATCTTATTAAAGCGTGTATTTTAGTTTTTTCCCCTAAGAGGTAGGCACAGTTGTTACCAGTACACCCACATTTCAACTTGCGTGTTTTGTCTCACGATGTGATAGGTGGCGAGCCTATTGCCATATCGGATAAAAATTCCTGACTACGGGGGGCTTATAATAAATAGAAAAATTTAATATCGCTTTGCCCGTCCCGACATTCTAACCCGAGATCTTAGCTTTGTAATCAGTATAAATAAAAGCATAAATTACATATTCTTAAAAAACGCCTCAAATGCTAAATAAAGACGTGTTTGGGCTTAGCCGAAACCAGATTAATTTCCCTGGTTAGACATAAAATTTTCATAATTTGTGAATTTTAGGAAATCAAGGTGCATTATAAATCAGTATATAAAAACACACTCTAACTCTAAAGTATCTAAGTATCTCTCGGGCAGTAAAAAATAGTAAATAAACCCAACTCACCCAACCAAACTCTCATTAAAAGCGACGATAACAAACATCTTCTGTATGTGCATCTTTATGACCGCTTTGCCTAGTACTGTGGCTCCGAAGAACGTCCAGAATGGCACCAGGAAATGTCCACAGGTTAGTCCGGCTAAATCGAACAGCGGGTTGGGAATGGACGCGCAAGCCAATATACCAGCGAATCCCACGCGCTGGACTAACTTCTGGATCATTATTTTTGCTCTAGAAAGAAAAACATATGTAATGTTTACACCTGTTTCTTTAGAGTTTAGTGCTAGGCTTTTAGACGGAGACTATGGATTAAAACTTTGATCGATACTGACATATTACTTTCGCTTCATCTACTTTCACTCTTCATGGATTACAGTAAAAAAAAAACATATTACTTTAAATGCTTATTCGATAAAATAATATTAATTAATATGAACTAAACTAAAACTTTTGCTTAGCATGAAATTAGGCATTAAATCTGTCACATCTCCGATCAAAAATCGATGCTTCTTCTTTTCAAATGTAGTTTGGCTCCACTGTTTCATTGCGGTGATTTTGCCATTGTCGTGTAGTATGTTGAGGGTAAAAAAATCGATTCGGCTAACCGTCACTAACAGTGCATGTCATCCTACCTCCCTTTTAAAGGTACATACAAAAATTATTAAATAACTTTCATGTCGGTTTCTGTTAAATAGAAGTAGCTATAAGCGATAAGGGGGCATCCACCAATTACGTGAGGTATTTTTGAGAATTTTTCGTGCCGCTCAGGTAAGATTTTCCTATTGTATTGTTTCCCTCACCTGCCACTCTTAGAATCATCATTAGCATTAAGTTCAGCGACTCCCCCACCAGACAGTCTCGCGGCTCGCGCCATGAAGTATGGAGGCAGTTCACCTAACGCGGTGCCGATGCCCCACATCATGGACTCAACGCGGACCTTCGCCATTATGTTCCATATCGAGACAGCGTTGTTTGGATCCGGTTCGGTGGGGCATATTATGCTGAAAGATAAATAGGATATTATGTGATTTTTTGTTAATATTCAAGAAAGTAAGATAAAATATTTATTGCTAGCACAATAATAAAAAAACAAATTAAGAAAGATGTGTGTCATTTTAGATGTGAAAAATGGTTATAATATATGGTCAGTTTTTTGTTAACAAATTCTGAGGGAGGCAATTAGCAATAGCAGAAATATATAGCATGCTAAATAAAAAATAACAAAGTGGTGATGTTAATAATCTTCAAAAAAATAGCAAGGTGTTACTTATATCGTTATGTAGTTGTATTGTGTGTGTGGAAGAATTAAATGATTTAAATGGTAAAAATAATTCGCATCACCCATCTACGATATACTGACTCGTTAGGATACGGCGGTTCTGGAAAGTTGAGTGCCCCGCACTCGTACGCGGCGAGTGTGACCCTCGCGATGTGAGGTCCGAGGTACAGCAGGAATGTGTGCAGGCCGGTGCCGAGCCCCACCGAGCTGCACACGCCCAGCACCACCCACCAGCACCACCACCACACCAGCGACACCGCCGTCTGTCACGAGTACAGGGTAGGGGACATCCAGAAATCATGTCACATAAAACACAGTAGGGTTAATCCGTAAATTACGGTACACAAATTTTATGATTTTTTGCTCCTGATTGTCACAGCTGGTCACATTTGTGAACCTAACTAGTTGGATGTCATATTTTTCAAAAAATTTATGAACAGTTTTTTTTATAGCATTGAATGACGAGGCGAGCATATTGTTCGCCTGATGGTAAATGATACGACCGATTATTAACAATAACATAACCAAATAACGCCTTGAATTACAAAGCAATGCTTGGCATTCCACTGCGCTCGCCATCCTGAGACATAAGGTGTTAAATCTCAATATGTCCAGTAGTTGCTCCGGTTTAAATGTTTTCAAACCAAAATAATGTGTATTCACTGATGTTAGGTGGGAAAAATAGATATTGCGGTGGTGCCTACCCAGGCGGTCTATCACAAATAAGAAACCTACCACCAGCAAATTCCTGTGGATTTCTTGTGATTGAAGATGATGTAGAAATTAAGGTTATTGTTGACACTTCTAGTTAACTGTATTAGGAAAATTGAAGTCTATGAATATTTTATTGTTCTTTTTTAGCAAATTTATACGTACAAAAAATATGATTGTATTATAAAAAACGATTCACAAAACACAGATGTCGTTGCACGAACAATTGACTGAATTTTTTTACCGAAATTTATTTTAAATATCGGATATTCACATAATTATAAATCCAAATTAGATACGTAAATACTCACGTGAACATACTGTTGGTGCGGCCCACTTATGTAGTAAGACACGGCTGTCCCGCTTATTGCCACGAGTATTGTCAACGCTAGCAGTTTGTACGCCAACAATCTGAAACGATAGAAAATTAACTATTTATGCATAGAGTATTTATGACATAGAGGGAGCGCTGTTCTACATTTGCGTCTTCAAAAACATCGATATTTTTTTGTTCGTAATGTTGGTAGCATTGCCATATTAGTGAAAATTTAAATAATTATTAAAAAAGTCTATATAGTTATTATACTTCTCAAACGAGATTTGGTGGAATTCAATAGCACTAGACTATTTTTCTTCTTTTTCTTATTCAAATAGTTCCTGTGTTCATTCGGAGTTCGTATTGTTTTTATAGAGTTACCTGCTAGGTGTCTCATAGTAACTGTCGCTTGCTTTAGATATAATATGCAATGTTACCTATGTAATGCCGTGTTCATTAATATAAACAGCTCTCTGAAGAAGTATTCGAGTGTGGTGAGCGGCCGCCTCCATAGCACCAGGCTTTCCGTGTCCATCGCTGTGTGGGCACTTCTGCTTCTGAAAATAATTATATATTGTGCACATTAGATTTAAAAATTCATGATAGTCATTCGAAATTCAGAAAGTCCTTAAAACAGAAACAGCTGGACTTGTAATACTAAAATAAATTTTTCGATTGTATATAAATAATTGTATTAAAAGAAGTTAAAATGCTCTGCTGTTATTATATTTTGGATTGAAGGACATTGTATCCAAAATACTACTTTACTTTATTGAGAGTTAACATCTTATGTCTCAGATGACCGGCATGTTCAAATCGCCATTCAATGCAATAAAAAAACAAGGAAAAAAAGAGAAAAATTTAGTCATACCATATTATACTGACAAATTGCGTAATATTGCCGATTATACATTGCTATCGCGATTAATGCAATATTGACGTGTTCAGTGTTTGACGTCACCCACATCCGATGTGTTCAGTTTTTTGCTTATGTAGCTTATGTCGACATGGTTACTCATATCACAGTATTATGAAGTTGTTGTTGCTAAGGGATTTTAATATTAAATTACATCTATTACGCGCCAAAGTTATGAAATTTTGCAGAATTAAAAGTGTCGAGGATGTGACTTTATAAAGTTATCCTAACAATATAGCTGATAAATATTTATGATGAAAATATTCATTTATCACACAAACATTTAGGCGCCTTGCTTAGAAACGGAAATTTCCATAATAGTAAAACAATTTACTCAAGAAAATTAAACTACAAATCAACAATGATAAAATGTTAGAATTAACTGAAAAATAACAAAATCCATCTGTTATTGAAAATTAAATGAAAATCATTTATTAAATCCATTGAAATGTCCCACGTCATTCACTCTCTCTTCTAACCGATCTATTAAAATTGTATTAAATCTGGCAATAACTTGGTTCCACCATTGAGCACGTATACAATCAAAGAATTGGTTTTAGCCCGGCACTTAGAAATCTCATCAAAAACTCAATTAACAGAATAATTAAAATCGATTCAACCCATCAAGCAATTTTAAGGATGGATAGTAATTAGCACTACAAAAACAGAAAAGATAAAAAGTTTCTACAAAAAGCCTCTGTTTATCAAACTGATATAAATATAGAAGTTTCAATGATACTTCCTAAATAGATAACAGATAGCAAAAGGAAATCAGTTTACGATTACAATATGATTTGGCACGTGCGATCGTGGTTACAATCTCGCAGAAATATTAAATTATAATTATAATATTAAATTAAGCAAATATTTTTTGCCAAGAATAAAATTAATCAGAAAGAATTTAAATAGAAATTAGAAACTTTAAGATCTCCAGCATTATAACTATGACGCTCATTTCTAAACTACGTTGTTTAATAATATTCGCAAAATTCACACCTCCGTATTCACGACCTCTTAGAAAATATGTCGTCCAAAAAATCGTGTTTATTTTTACTCAGTTCATTAATATTGTTGACACGTGGAGAAGCGTCGTTGCGGGACAAGTGCTCTCGCATTGTACTTATCTAATCTGCCATCTTGCCACGATCGTAACTCGGTCATGGTCTTTTGTTTTTTAATCGACTTCAAAAAAAGGACGAGGTTCTCAATTCGACTGTATGTTGCTTTTTTTATGTTTGTTACCTCGTTTCTCTGTACTGTGTGAACCGATTTCGATCATTCTTTCTTTGTTCATGTTAAATGTAGAAGAATCATGAACCAATAACGTGGCAAAACTTTTTTGCTATCAACAACTTCAGACACGTGAAATCATTTATGGAGATAGGTCCTATTGGTTTTATCTCTTCTTTCTTTTTTTTTTTTGCTTTCTTTCATGTTAAATTTAGGATAAGGTTGTTCAGCTTCGACTTTGGTCATGAACCAATAATGTGTCAACACTTTATTGCTACCAACTTCTTCTGACACAGGAAGTCATTGATGGAGATCGGTCCTATTGCTTTTACCATGATCTTGCTTTTTTTCGTGGGTTTTCGTAGGTCAGCTGCGACTTTGGTCATGAACCAATAATGTGGCATCACTTTATTGCTATCAATATCTTAAGCCACGGAAAGCATTGATGAAAATCGGGCTCATGGATTTTCACAGCGACTTTTCGGAATCTGCCTGCCACAATTTATTGTATGGTAAAAGAATAATTTTAAGTCGCAGAATAGGAGAGGACATATTGAATTACCCTGATTATGATTTGATATTCCGACGAAGAGAAGATAATATTGATGGTAACATTTGGAAGCTACCAGTCACAATCTATGGTGACAGAATCATTTTAGGTCGCAAAATAGAAGAGGGTATATTGAAATAATGAAACGTGAGTTACAAAAACGTATGAAAATAAACCAAAGCAAAATAAAAAATGTCTCCATGTGTAGATAAATAAGTTTTACGACTCCAAACACAAACTATGTCACGATAACAACACAGCCAGACATACATAAAAATCCATAAATAAAAAACACTAAAACATACAAACATTAACACCATACTGCCAAATAAATGTCAAAATAATTTAGAAAAATGTAAACATCTTTTTTTTTGTTTTTGAACACGTCAATACAAAATAAAATCGCATGAATAGACATTGGGAGAGCCGTTGTGTTGGCAACACGCATGTTACGACCAATGGGCCGGAATGACGAGGGTAAACCGTATGGGGTGCTATGTTTAACCTGTTTATACAGGCTGATTTACTATAAAGCCATGATAATAAAAATAAAAATAATCTTGACGTTGAATTCAATATATTAGTTTCGGACTCACCGCTGGGTTTTTTTCTTCTGGACAAGGAAACATACAAAGATATTTAATAGTATGGTATTTACAATAAATATATGATAGTTGATTCACACGTGTGTGGTAGTTTTAGGGAAATTAAGCCTTCTGGTAGCTAACCAAAACCTTTAAGTTTTTAACCGACTTCAAAATAAGGAGGAGGTTCTCAATTCTTCGCAATATATATTATATATATTGTTTTAGGTATGTACACAGATTACTCCAAGACATTTGAGCCTATTTGGAAATTTACTTTATTGTTTTATTCATAATCGGAATTTTCTTGGAAAACTGTTTGATACCACAGTTTAAATAATTAATATTTACCGACCAGTCAGAAAGCACATATACTACAGTTTCCTATCTACAGCACTTGACAAATAATTAGTTAATTGTATTTGTTTATAATGACATTACTTGTGATAACATTTTACAGATAAATTAATTACGGAGATGTTAGACAGATAATTTATTTATTGATGTTAATGTGTCAGTTATGGTTCTAATCACCGCAAAATCACCGCAAAATCACCGCATACAAGGCGAAATGTGGGTGTCCTGGCACCTCTGCCTACCCCTTCTGGGATATAGGCGTGAGTTTATGTATGTATGTCACCGCAAAAAAATCTTTAAAATACTTGCATTCTAAAGCATGTAGTAATTCACCTAAAATTCTTTTCACAATTCATAGATCCTATATTATGTTGAAATATAAATATTAAATAACACCCAACAGTCACATACATAGTTGACCCCACACTAAGATCGAGTCTTGTGTCGCGGGTATGAGGAACTACGAGAGACTTCTCGGTCTCACAAACACCCAGACCCGGAAGAAATATTTGTGGGCCGCACAAACATTTCTCTCGGTGCGGGGATCGAACCCGCAGCCTCTCGTTTCACAGGCGGCGTTTAACCAACTACGCCATGGAGGCTGTCGAATAAATATGAATAAATATTCTAATTATAGATACTACAATTACATTTTAAAAGTGACATGTAGTGGCGTATAAGCTTTATTTTTTTCTTCTTGTAATCACAACGTTTATTAAACACGTTCGAAATCTGAGATAAGTCTAATATTACTATACAATATTATGTCGATGAAAATATTTTGTAAAATACTTTTCTAGTAGATAATATTTTAGGGCCGATTTGATTCAAATACAATACAATATTCTTTATTGCACCCTCATTTAAATGAACAGTACAAAGTTACAATTATAACTAAATATAATTTAGGTATAATTGGCGGTGTTATCGCTTTAAGCGATTTCTGCCAGACAACCTTCCAATGAACATACTAATTCACTTATTTAATGGTTTCTTAGATTTACGCGAATGTTACACATTGAAATAAAACTATTATTTACGGATTTTATCGCGAATTTAGTTCAATTTTTTACATTTTTGAATTCCCGACGTTTCGATCACTTTACAGCTTTCGTGGTCACGGGGCGGTCCGCCGTAAATAATAGTTTTATTTCAATAATTCACTTATTGTTAATAGTGACTGTGCAGTGGTGCAAAACTATATGTTGAAGAAGATAATAATTACATATACATATAACGGTATACATACCATAAATATATAAACAAACACATATGCATGTATATATAAACATATATTTTGTACATATTAAGTTGATACCAGCATTACTAATATAAAACATGAACAGCAATTGGCTGTTTTGTTGTGTTATCGGTCAAATAGCAGCCATTAAACGTTTCAAAGCTATTTTATACTTGTTAATGTTTTATTAATGTGCATTAAAAAAGGTGAATTCATTGAACTCGTAGAAAAATGCAGCAGATTCTAAAAGTCGGTCACCTAGTATGTCAATATACTGCAAAAAAATACATCCAAAAATACACAATATCCCTACAATATATCAGAACGTATACATCTTACTTCCTCATCTTATTCCAGACACAAAAACTTGTAGTAAACGCTAATCTCATTAAATTTACTGGTGGTAGGACTCTCATATGTGAGAGGCCATCTGGGTAGGTACCACCGCAATGTCTATTTCTCCCGTGAAACAACACTGCTTAAATGCACTGTTGTGTTTCAGATTGAAGCACATTGTAGCCAGAGCAACTACTGGACATATTGAGACTTAACATCTTATGTCTCAGGATCGCGAGCGCAGTGGAATGTTGCTACTGTTTATGAGCGGTCGTATCGCTTACCATCAGGCGAACGGCTTGCTCGTCTCGCCATACAAAGCAATAAAAAAAAAAATTGCGGTCAGAAGCGAAAATCTCAAAACTTTTTGGTTCAAATCATTTTGGTCTACACGAGGCATTGTGTGCCAGTTACACCTTAAGTAGAAATGCAGAGATGAAAATAGATAAGTATATGTTTTTTTTTTTTTTTTTTTTATTGCAGTGAATGGCGAGACGAGCAAGCCGTTCGCCTGATGGTAAGCGATACGACCGCTCATAAACAGTAGAAACATTCCACTGCGCTCGCCATCCTGAGACATAACATGTTAAGTCTCAATATGTCCAGTAGTTGCTCTGGCTACAATGTCCTTCAATCCGAAACACAACAGTGCATTTAAGCAGTGTTGTTTCACGGGAGAAATAGACATTGCGGTGGTACCTACCCAGATGGCCTCTCACATATGAGAGACCTACCACCAGTAAAATGTGTAATTAAAACTAAGAAAAAAAAAACTGCATTTACCTTATCTCCTTAATAGGCTGAGGGTGGTGGAGTCCGTTGCGCGTGCGCTGCTCAGTGTCCGCCTGTACTGCCGCCGCCAGCTTGTAGTACCCGAGACGGGCGAGCTACGGTCAGAAACACGCCACTTTTACTTTCACTATACCTTTTTCGTTTTTTTCGCTGCCAAAAACCGCCATATATGGCTGAGATCTCTAATGTTCCGACAACTGAGTTCGATATTTAAAATTCGCGGCATTTATTTGGATTCGAAATTTAAAAATCGTGGCATTTATTCACGTTCGATATTTAAAAATCTCAATATTTTCATCGAAATTCATAACTGTCACACAATATAAATTATTTTACTTTAGTGTTCCTAATATTTAGTGGATGTTACAGCTCTGTTGGCCGGAACAGGAATGATTCTGTTCAAAGTATCACCAGTGGCACACTCAAATTTTATTTAAAGCTTAGAGATCTGTCTCATTTCAATGTCTGTACCAATCAAATGAACATTGACGATATCGAACAGTTATTTTCAAAGGAAGATTTATTTGATTTGAATGTCTTTGGTGTAGGGGATTTAAATTAAGGCCAATCAATTTGATGCGAAGAGGGCTAAGTTGTCACACATAGTATTTTTAACTTCAATAGAAATACTACAAGGACGGGCCTATCAATAAAATACTTTTATATTATTCCTATAAATACTCAGCTCTATTAAACACTATAACTAATGTTACCGAAATACATTTTTAGTTCATCAAAAGTGTAATATTTTTGACCCTAATTCCATTGAGCATTCCGCAGCAAT
Source organism: Hyles euphorbiae (assembly GCA_023078785.2). Lineage (NCBI taxonomy): Eukaryota > Metazoa > Arthropoda > Insecta > Lepidoptera > Sphingidae > Hyles > Hyles euphorbiae. Next base: position 12,107,673 of record CM041044.1, on the reverse strand, counting down.
ATATGGCAATTTATAGCACCTGATTTCGTAGTTCTTAAAATTGTAGTTACATAATCAATACTTTAAAGCTATCAAGTGTCAGATAAATGTCAATGGCCGTAATAAATGTCAAAATTGATGACTTTCAAAATGCAATTATAAAAAGTGCACAACTGAAAATTAAAATTCAGTGCTAATGGATTTGCAATTCGTGACATTAGAATGCGGTGCTATTCTATCGTATGTTTTTTAATCTATAATCCGATCACGTCACAGGAGGTAAGGCGAAGGAACGTGTTCAGCCTTGAACGTCACAATGTGATCGAAACGGTTTAGTGGAATACACTTGGCTTGTTTCCACGCAATCTGAATAATATAGCGCTGGGTCGGCTGTTACTTGGAGTTATTTCTTTATTATTGACAGTATTTACTACTCGGGTTTGAGTAGATGTACGACGACACTGCGAACAGCTTGTAACTGAAAACTGCGGTACTATACCGCAATTTATGTGTATCTCTTTCACTCTGACACTGTCAAATTATTATCTCTCTCGTTCCACTGATTCCTGCTAGTCAGAAATGAGTTCCTAGATTTTATACCATAATGAAATGGTGTCTGGAATCTAGCATTTCTATAGCACTGTCAATTAAAACCATACGTGTGTATGACAGAGTTAAATCGACCGAACTGCCAATAGTTTTTGTTGTGTTTGCTACACATTTTTTTTTTGTATTGTTTTGTGATGACTTAGTCTTTTTTGTCGACAGAATATCACGAATGCTAATACCCGCTGGATTTCAGTTACAATTTATATGAGTTTGGGAGATCTCTGTTTCAATATCGATAATTAATTGAAATCACGGCAAAATAAATCTGGCTTCAATTCAAATCAAGAGTATATCAACCCAAACTCTCTGAAAAAACTTCTGCTATTCGCTGCTGAATTCTATTAGTAAAATTCAAAAAAGCAATAAAATGCTTAAACAAAATTTACTAGAAAATCGCAATGCCATCCAAAAATGTAAGATGTTCAACTGTCGAGCTATCCAAGAGGAGAGCATTAAAACTAATTTGTATTTTTCTTGGGAAATGGTGTAAAATATCCCACAACCAAGAATATATCTGACTGTTATTTCGTATCGAAGCCATTCCCATTTTATTTCGTATCGAAATCGCTGAGCCTGTTATGATGATGTAACTTGGGATGCAAATGCGAAATGAATTTACTGAATGTACCTTTGAATTCAAAGGTTATAGAGTGATGCAACGTACGATTTCTACTACATCCGACCTTTCAATCTTCGAAAAATTGTAGTAGATTTTTAGGAAAAGCCAACTATGGTTAGATTTAGGCTGTAGTTGAGTATCGGCCGGGTGCAATAATATATTGACAGTTAAGCGGTAAAAATTATCCCCGATAATACGTGTCTTCTATCTTTGTTTAACTGTGGTTTAACCGATGTTTCGATAACAAAAACTAAACTAGGTTATCAACGATGAACGTAGATATTGCATATATCTCTGGTAAGAACCGTTCCTCTCAAACGTTTAATATTTGCACTTTTAATTGAGTTCAATATTTATTAGGTTAATTATTAAGTTTATTTTAGAATTATCATAAATCATCTTTAATGTATAATTAGAAGAATAAAACGTTAAAATATATTAATAATGTAAGTATTGTGACAAATAAAGGCAAATTAAAAATTCATACAAAGCTTACATAGAACAACAAAACGCATCGTATGGCTGATTTGTAATATGTCAAATGTAAAAAAGTTTACAATTATCAATGTTTACCAACAAGAATGAATTCAAAAATGAATTTTACGGCCCTATTTCTGCGATAGAGTTACAAATTTAAATTGAATCAGAGACCATAATATTTATAAATACGAAGAAAAGTGTGAAAATAAAACATTGCGTGGTTGCATTACTTTAGTTTTGTAATCAATATGACTTTAAAGACCTGAAATCATTTCAGTGCTTATCTACAAATAAATACTGAGGAATATTATAATAATTAAAACAATATAAATCTAATTAAGAATAATAATTTATTCAGGTGATCTTACTATGCTAGAAGTTTTCGAAATTGTAATGACTAGTTATAGAGAAAACAACTGTTACACATTTTACATATCACATAAAAATGTATTTACCATCGATATCAATGTTAGAATGGTAGAATATAAGTCAATGGTATTTACAAATAAAATGTAAGAACCCCCTTTTCCGCAGATTGTATTATGGGTAAATAAAATATCAAAGATAATTTGTGAAAAATCTTTAATCTTTATTATTGACAAAGTTCTGAAACTTTATTTTAATTTCAAATAAGTAATTAATATTTATGTCTAGTCTAGCAGTGTTTGGTATGTCAATTTCATGTTCCACATCAGCAATGCTTTTCATTCTTCAAATATTATCTGACACCGCTGTGGCACTCATTATGTTTAAAGTTGTGTGCAATCCCAAAAGACTTTTTTTCACTGAATGGCGTGGAAATCTTCTTTTCCAAACATCATAAGACCTGAAATAAAGATGAAAGAAAGATGTAAAAGATGGAAGAGCAAAATATTACTTATAATAACTTTATATGAGCCGCATTGTTGCAATACTCTATGGCAGCCATTGGGCAGTATTGTTAATAAAGTAGTATGTGGATATGCACTATCTCCAATTAGATATCTATTACTATTTTATTATATAACTTCTTCACATTGTACTGAAAATAAATATGTTATTTACAAAAAATAAAAGATTTAAAGTGAAAATATGTTTTGATGATTTCCATCAGGCTGTACCCTTTTGAAACTAGGGAATTATTAGGAAACTACTTACAAAAATGTGTATTAATCTTAATATATTCTCTTAACCATTCTTCCAACTTAATTGTCATATTTGTTGTATCTTAAATTATTGTATGCCAATATGGCGGGTCATAGCTGCACAAAACAATTGAATGTAACACCATTTTCACCTATGTACCACAATATTTGAATTTGAATTCTTTCAAAATATAAAGTATGAGATAAATACCTTTTAGCAGAGTTGTTAAATATAGTAGTGTAATGAGCCCCAGGCTAGCATTCCAATACATTCATGAAAAGTAACTGTGCAATACACATTTCTTGAACAATAATGCCTTTATTTTCCTAAATTCTTCTCCTATATTTGAATCTAAAAATAAAAATATTAAGATTAATACATTGTGATCAGATAACTGATACATAATACCAAGATTTATGTTAATATCATAGACAATATTAATACATAATTATTGATTAATCCTAATATATCTAAAGGTAGTCATTACTAACCAGGTGGCTCTATGGGAATATAATATGTGCAATGAATTGCACCAAAGGTTCTTGGGAAAACTGCAATTTTATGAAACCCATGCTGTGTGTGGTCTAATATTTTTACATACTGCTAATATAGCTCAGTTATAGCCCGAGGCACATCAGTAATGATTCGGCTAACTGTAGCTTTTGATACCCAAAAATAGTTACCTACTGAACATGCATTCTCCCCAGTACGTAAAACCACAATGATAGCAGCAATTAATGGAACAGTGACACATTATTGTTCCCGAGCTGTTACATTTATTATAGAATATATGATTTTGGAATAATTCAATACACTTATAAAACTTAATGAAATATTTGATATGTATGCTTACCAGGAGGAAGGTTCCTTGCGGGCTGGGTTTAAATGTAGAAATAAACATAATAGCTGATGTATTATTTCATCTAAAAAGTAAATCTGTAAATAAATTCTGAACTAGAATATTCACATAGTTTTTTTGATCTCATAAATTATAATCGGCGTCAAATACACCAGCTTTAAACATTTCGTTATCACTTTCATCACTGAATATATTAATGTCACTTTATTTTGCTGATTTTTTCCATAAAAATACCACATATCTGGGTTAATCGACGTATTATCCACCATATTGCAGCGATATTAGAAAACGTTGACAGCTAGTTAAACACGAATAACTACAGTAGTTCGAATCGTTATCGAAACGCGTATATTTTAATTTGTATGGAATTTCCTAACTATGGTTAGCGAGAGCCCTCCCATTGATAGATACAAATCATAGATATGTTTATTCATCTGTCTACGATTATTGAAACCGAAAAATGACAGAACTCATACTAGAGTTAGCGATTTTAACGGGTAGTAAAAGACAGACAGAGTATTGCACCCGGCCGTATAACAATGTTATAATATTAAAATTCTATCTACCACACAGTGACGACAAAAAAATAACGATTTTTCAAAAACCGTGCAGAAATAATGACAAAAAAAAATAGATTTTAAAATGTATCAAAACCACACCGTGCATTATAAAATTATTCAAAATAGGTGCAAATACACTAGCTTAAAATACTGAATTAATTGGGTTTTATAATTAGTGATTTCAGTGCTTATTAAGATAATTGGGCATATTTGATAACAAAACGAAAGTATTAATATTATAAATAAACGATGTTTATTTGTAAATAAAATATAATACTGGTGTTTATTTTTTGATGTAATATTAATGATATATTTACACAGTTCAAAAACTAAATAAAAATTGATCCTTTTTTAACTTTAGATATGACTATACTTAAGAAAATATCATACCTAATTTAAAAAAAACACACCACACAAATCACAAATACAAAAACACCTTTGCCTTGAGCACTAATTAAAAAAAAACTTAAAATAAATCTAGATTGATCAATTAAATCATAACAGCACTAACACGTAACATAACTGGCTTATAATAAAGTCGTGAGTGAAATGAAATTGCCGACGAAAAAAAAGTTTCACTTTCGACGCAGCTCTCTCTCTCATTTCACTATCGTTTGGGGCCGAACTAGCGAGATGTTAACAATAGTAAACGTGTCTTTGTTATCAACTGATAAGTGACTAGCGACCCACGGTCCGGGTGAAGATAAACTTTTTTGAAAATATTCTATCGCCTATGTTCTTCACGGACAATATAGGTTTATAATGGCTAAATAACTTTTCAATTCGATTAAGTATTTTCGGAGCCTATTCAATTTTTCTATTTTTATCCAATCAATCAAAAGTTTCACTTTGTAATAATAGTTTAGATAATTATTATGGCTTTATTTCTTGTACATATTGACATAACAAAGATCTAAGGGCGTGTAGGCGCATTAAAAATATTGCATTATCGGTGCACTTGCTTATGTCATTATTACATTGTTAATACAAAATACAACAATTTTGAAAATAATCTCTATGGCATATGAAGTCCTTGGCAGCATTAGGCCAGCTTGAAAAACTCCTCTGACGCGAACTTTAGATTTTTGGAGGAGGCCTATGTCATCCCACATCACATCCCTGTCGGATGTATCATGGATTGCTTATCCCATCGGAATACTACATTTTGTTGGACAAAAAGTATGTGGTAATCCAGGGTTTCAGCCACCTCCAACCAAACAAGAAACAGATTCAGCAGTTTCTGAGTTTAGAGGGCACAAAGGGACAAAGAGACAATCTCCCCATGTTTTTCTTCTCATTTGTCTGCCATTGTCAGACATCGATCATTTAGCAAATATGTAGATTTTGGCCATAAGTTTAAAGCCCCGTATATTGCAAGAACACTACATATTTATTTTGTTACTATACTTTTTTTTTTTAGAGACCCTCCCGCCCTTACACCCGCCACTGTAACTCCTGTCAGCCAGGATCAACAGTGGCACACAAAGATATGACACCGAGCTCCGGAGCTCGGCGAGTCTTTCAGGGACACTAGCTTGTCTTTAACCCGCATCGAAATTAATCAGAAAGAAAAAACAAAAAGAGGAGTTGGAAACAAATAGTTGTCCACTTCCCTCCGCAGCAAAGCGGATGACAAAAAATATTGAGTCGAGAGGTATGTATCCTCTTATATAAAGATATACAACTGGAGAAGCCAGATGTATTAAGCACCACGGGATAAACAAATTACATGGGTCCTATAGTTTGAGCTGCTAAATTTGGGTCCAATAATAGGTATGGCAAAAGCGCCGGAAAGCACGGAAGTTCCTCCTAGATTCCACGAGGTCCGTATAGTATGCAACACCAGAAGTTATTTGCATATTGTTCAACATTATGCCACGTTCATCGGACCAGCGATCACACTCCCAAAGTATATGATGTGCAGTTTGTTCGTACTCACAGTCAGGTGTAGAGCATTGACACGCAGGCGATTCAACCAGCTTAAAAGTGAATAGTTTGCTCTTAAAGTTGCCATGTCCAGTTAGGAACTGTGATACACAGTGATCAATTTCTAGCCACGATTTTCTTAAGCGATCGCGAACGGACGGAAAGTATTGATATAAGTGACGCCCCTTTGAGGATATATCCCACCGGTTCTGCCATTCGTCAATTAATTCAGTGTACGCAGCAGAATACGGTTTAAATAACCTGCTAATCTTTAAAAAGTCTCGGGATGCAATAAAGTTACTATACTTAGTTATTTATTATTTTATCAATACCGTCTGTCCTCACATAACGTTAGTGCGTTGCGCAAGTATAATATTATGATTGACGCCGTAACCCCGTCGTGCCAACATTTCTTAGATCATGTGTTGTGTGTACTTTACACATATTACTTTCCATAGAGATCAAATAGGAGCTAGAAATAGTGTACTATTTAGCAGGACTATTTCGAACCCCATTGTTACGTATGGGTTTAAATTCTTAGCAAAAACTATACATTTACAAACTGAACACGAAGATATTTAAAACATCACTTTTTTATTATGTTTGTAGTGACTAAAACTGCGACCCAGTTCGTCTGCGGTCGTGGTCTTGATATTCCCTTTATAATTAAATTAACAGCTTCTGTGACACTGAAACGCCAGGCGACAGACCACGATTTTCATTTCCAAGATAATTTTTTAACAAGCAGTCCCTAATAACCAAATCTTTATATAGAAACTAGCGGCCCGGCCCAGCTTCGCCCGGGTACAAATAGATTTCTGTACAATATGTACGTATTATACATATAAACCTTCCTTTTGAATCACTCTATCTATTAAAACCGCATCAAAATCCGTTGCGTAGTTTTAAAGATTTAAGCAAAGGGACATAGGGACAGAGAAAGCGACTTTGTTTTATACTATGTAGTAGTGTTGAGTAGGACATACAAGAGGCAGTACATTTGTCCCGTACATGACGTCAAAATGTAAGAGCGGCTCTACTTTTTAATATGTACTACTTCATATTTGGTGTACTACTTGGTCTGTAATGTCATTTCATTGGCGTGAGCCGTGAGGCAAAGTTATGACACACAAATAAGCATCAATACGCCTCACTTCAATTGAAGTGGGACATTGTACTGGCTCAGTACAAAAATGAGGCTACTCTTACACTCTTTTTCAAGTCATGTCCTACTCAACACTACTATGTGGTGATTACATAGCGCCAAACTCAATATAAGCTGATATGTAACATATACATATTACGCAATAAAATAGCAATAAAATTGGGCGAATATTCGCTGGGAATCCCTCGATGGCATCGAATAAAGCACTTGGAATTTGTGTGGGCCGATTGGCATTGTACCGCCGAAAATTCCGCGCCTATCAACACATTGTTTAGGATGCTCGCAGAAGATAAACAAAAAGATTTTTTTTTAAGTATGATTTTTTTAAATAAAATATTTCTACCTATTTACCTACATTTATCGCTTTATGTGAGAGTTTGTGAAAGAAGATAGCACACACACATTGCAGAATAATTTTGTCTATGATTTCGACCGATTTCCTATGAGACAGTAAAAAAAAACTATTAGTAAAAATAATAAAATAAGAAAAAGTCAAGCAATATTAATGTCTTTATTCGAGAAATCATTAAAGAACAAAGACAAGCGACGTACAAAGGGGACCGTGCCAAATTATTTATAACCCAGTTTTGTACGCGACTCCGCTCAATTTGCAATCACAAGGAAAGTCTGAACGGGGTTAAAATAATATTGAATTCGCTCTTACTATAAAATGTACGTCTAAAAGGGAACCCTCAAATCTCAATGAATCATAAATCTGTTTCTTTTATACTCCTTTTCATAAGTTAAATATAATATTATTAATACATTTTATGAACCCGTATTGTACATCGTCAACTTTTCTATGTAAAAATGAGTGATTTGACCATTTGACCGCGATTATCAGTTGATTCTTTATTTGCTTTACATTACGTTATACAAAATAAATTACTATTGGTAAACGAGTGTAGTTTTTATATGGTTTCAAACGTTTTTTATTATTTTTTTATTTCAGTGAATGGCGAGACAAGCAAGCCGTTCGCCTGATGGTAAGCGATACGACCGCTCATAAACAGTAGCAAAATTCCACTGCGCTCGCCATCCTGAGACATAAGATGTTAAGTCAATACATACCCGACACAAATGCAAACTTATTGATTAAACGTACTATGTTATTTTGTTGCGACAAAAGCCCGCATCAAGATTTAAGAGAAACCGCGACTTCATAGTTCAATTCATCATACTATTACTTCTTTTGATTTAAAAAATATTCACGTACAGACACGCATTTATTAATTGCATGGAACGCAGTGACTCGTAGACCTTTGGCACAGATTATATTCTATTCAAGTAAAAAACATGAAAAACAACAATTAGTGACAACGAACAGCTGACGACGTGCTTTTCACGATATTTTTTTTATCAGAGTATGGCTGATATCCAATTGATGCCTACCATTTTAAAATAAACTCTGGATTTAACAAAACAAAGTTCAAAATTCAATTCAAGTCAATCATCCGCAGTAAATGTTAACTTTAGTTCCTAGACAATACGATAAATACGAGTGTTTTACTACGTTTCATAGTACGGAGTAATAGTTGTAGTAAAATCGACCTTCCACCTACGTATTTAGGTCCAATTTTCTAAGTAACGCATTTTAATATCCGGAAATAGCCGTAGTGGCGTGACAGTAGCGAGAGACTGCGCGTGCGCAAGTCCACTGACCCGTATACGTTCGGAATTCGAACAATATGGAGCTAATTCAATGTTTAGTAAATACTGCTTACTGGGTTGTTTTGGCACCTTCCACCTTAGTAGTGAGAAGCGTAAATATTTACGGGAGTTGGGTTGACAAAGAACCATACGTATAAAATCGCACCTGCTTTTGAGAAAAGGTAAGCATAGGTACAATTACTCACAAATAACAAGATTATTCACTTTACTGAACTTTTCTCCAACCCAGAATATGACAGGACGCTATCGCAATGCCGAGGGCAACATTTCAAGTCTCGGTCATTACACTTCAGATTTATAAAACCTTAAATTCACACGGAGTGAAACCGCTACTATTGCTCTACAGACGGCTTCTTTACCAACTGCACCCCAGAGGCTGTCACTTTCTATAACATGATGTTGCCATCCCGCACTACGCTAGCGTGGTGGACTATATGGCCTGACCACTCTCAAACGTACTCTCGATGGTAGAGAACGCCCATGCCCTGGAGTGGGAATTATATGGACTACAGATGATTTTGCATTACCTTAAAAAAGTTTGAATAACTTACTGAATTTGAATAGGGGGCAGCTTTATAATTAAAACTGTTTCCTCCATTATCCCCTGATTGATGACTAATGAACGAACACAACGTTAAGCTAAATATATAACATACAACAAACATTACAATAATTACATTGTTGAGATACAACAGAACACTACATAATTTTAAATTACCTTGGTATACAAAAATACTTATGCAATATTTCTATGGTATATATTAAAATCCACCAACCCACATTAGGCCAGCGTGGTGGACTATATGGGCTAACCACTCCCAATCGTACTGTCGATTGTAGAGGAGGTCTGTGCCCTGCACTGGGACGTAAATGGACTGATAGTACAGAAATATATCAGTCGATAGAGGTTGTTTTAAAAGGCCTCAAGTTTACATCAAGGGTAAACAATTTAGTACGATTAAAAGCAATTTCAATAGACGTCCTGTGGCTTAACTTAGTACATAGTCCTGGCTAGTGAGCAAATAGTTACTTTATTGAAACTATCATTGCCTATAAACATCTATAAATGACTTCGCTACCTCTCAATATGAGTGATGATAGAGAAGGAAAGAACCGGGTATTTGGTAATAACTCAACAAATTAAACACGACGACAAAAGTGTGACTTTCCATTGGGCTTCACATCGTATTTCAGTGCCAAACCAGATTATTACAGTCAGAGAGATTATTACAGAGCACAGGCCTCCTCTACAATCGACAGTACGATTAAGAGTGGTTAGGCCATATAGTCCACCATGCTGGCCTAGTGCGGGTTGGCGGACGTACATACCAGATTTTTTTATAAATCGCTATGGTATGCAGGTTTCCTCACGAAGTTTTCCTTCGCAGTTTTAGCGCGTGGTCATAGACTATAAATACACACCTGACTCGATCGAAAAGTCAGAGGTGTGCCCTGGGATTCGAACCCGCGACCACCGTGAACATGTTGGCAGTCGCGTCGAATCCGTTTACCAACAGGTCACCACGCACTTCCAGATTTCCAGATTTTTACAGTAATTCTAACCAACTATAGTGATATTGAATAGATTTTTTAACCAAACAAAGTCCAATGCCACGGGTAAAATATTATAATGCATAATTTATAACACTGGCATGTAGTGTAATAATCTGACGTCAGCCAAAAACAATTAATTAGTTATTGTTCATATTACGAGTGCACGATTGTTATGTATACCGTGTGTAAGGTGGAAGGTTTATTGCTATTATTAGACTGAATATTCAATCATGGCATTACACTTTGATCCATAGGTAAAAAAACTGTTGGTCTAATCACAGAACGAGAATCACGGAGTCGTCTTGTGTGCAAAAACTAGAGCTTAAATGTGCTTGTTCATTCAAATAAAAGAACATCAATTAAATGTTTTTTAGTGAAACAGATATGTCCAAAAACTTGAATGGAACATACACTTCATCCACTACATTTAATAAGCAGGATGCATGGGTTGAATGACCATTATAAACATTTCTGAAATACACAAAGACTTTTTTCATAGTGATAATAGCCGCTTACACCTATCACTATAAGTGAAACCGTACATAATTGAGCTCTATAATCACATAGAATATTCTAGACACACGTAGTGACCTTCAACACACCGACATGGCAGACAATGACACGACCTCAACTCAAAAGGAAATCCACTCCATGAGCAAACAGACCAATAAAACTTATCTAGACTTCAAAATTTCTGTGTGAAAATACTAAAAACAATACAAAAAATGTACACGGTTCTGACTTTTTTATTTTATTTGTACATTATCCCTTTCAGAACGATGAAAATTATTTGCAATTTAGAAAAAAAATTTGGTCAGTATAAAGTGTATTGGGTCTAAAGTATCCAAAAAAAATAATTTAAAAAATCCTCCCCCTACCGTTCCCCCAGAATTGACCACGCACGTGCGTGCCTTCCCGGTTTTATCACTACTAACGCACGATCATGCATTACTATGGAAAAGCAGTAATTAAAAATGATTTTTAATAATTATTGTATATTATTTGGGCACAGCTGTTGGTAAACGAACCAAACGCAGCTGCCAACATGTTCACGGTTGCCGCGGGTTCGAATCTCTCTAAGTCATCTGTGTATTGATAGTGAATCAGCACGGTCTATAATGGGGAAGAACAACATCGTGAGGAAACCGTATATCATAACGACTTGTATGACTTTCTATGGTATGGTAGTCCGGTAGCCCTCACTAGGCCAGCGTGGTAGACTATATGGTCTAACCACTCTCAATCGCACTCTAGATTGTGGAGGAGGCCCGTGCCCTGCAGTGGGACGTATATGGGCTGATACAGTACACCGTCAGCCGTAAACTGCAATAAATCACCACGGTTCCTTCCCTTGTCCTCTTGTATCACGATTAATCATAATTGTTCCTGTCCCTTGCAACTGCATGTTGTTCAGATAGTCCAAAAGCAGAATTGTATTAACATGTCAGTCAACATAGTCTGTGAGCACCTCTTTGCGGGAACTTTCTTAACCAAACATAAAAAAAAACAGCAGGCCTACGAGCAGGCCCTTCCGCTCGATTCGATTTGTCAGGAAAAGCGGGATTTTTAAGCTAATATTTTTCAAAATCCAGCATTAACCTATTGCTAGTTATGATGACATAGTTTTTGAGGCCAAGAGGACGTGGTTTGTTTTTAATTAGTTTACGTAGTTTGCACTTCCCAGTGAATACTTCTATGAAGTAATTGCTAGGAACCCTTTCCATTCATCTGCAAGCGTTTTTTACAGCGTCATACATAGGCTGGACTTTCCAAAGTGGATTTCTACTCATTACAAAATTATGCCAAATAATTTATGAATTTCTTGTCTTGATGTACTTAAAATTGTTGCGGCTTTACGATTACAGTAAAGGTTTATGCAGGTAGCAAGGTTTTGGAAAACATACTAGTTAAAATATTTTTCGATAAAATGTAAAGGGTTCATTACTTCTCCAGCACTCGAGTACGGGGTATAATAAAAATTCTTATTGATAAAATTATTGTCTCTTCAAAGTCTCGATATTTTCCTTGGACAAACGGCGCTTTTGTTAGGCGCTACGTTTTCCGGATTCCCAGAAAGTAATTAAATATTTAAAGCATTAGACTCTATCTAGTCACGATATTATTGTGGTTGGAGCAATCCCGCAGATTTATATCTTGATCGAGAAGACGAAGAACCTCAGCTATTGGTTCTGTCACCTCATCACAAACATCCAGGTCTGAGTGACACCCACTATTAAGTAAATTTTGTAATAAATTTTCGTCTAGAGGCCGTCCTGTATAAAATAAAGTTGGTATTAGTTGAATGAATATTTAGCTTCAACGGAAAAAATAAAACGAAAGCGCACGATCATGCGTTCAAATTTCGTGAACACGTTATGATGTCTAATATTAATAATTTTACAAACAAATTATCGTTATGCTATAGTTTAGTGTCTAAACTAGCTATTTTAACTAGAACAAAACAAATTAATCAAGTTTAGACCATTTGTCAAATATTTACGCCGACCATGATCGTCCACAAACATAACGTCCATCTTTGAACACATCTGGAATTGTCACTAACATCCCGATTCGCCGCAATTTTCTTTAATTATGTACCTAGATCATCACACGAACAATCGAGGCCGTTTCGACCCAGTAAAATAAAATTCCGCGCCAAAATATTTTTTTTTGTCGGAACGCACGCTTGGTATAGTGCGTTCTGAAAGGGTTATACATGATCCACCAACAGATGATACAATTATTAACTTAAGTATACAGTGAATTTCAGATCAAATTATATTGTTCACCTAGTTAAAGGATGATCCATCTACATTAAACAACTAAAAAGCAGACAATAAGAATAATGACGAATTAAATAAATGGTGCAGTGAAATTACATTATTTTCATTGAAGTATTTTAGTGACATGTTTGTATAATGACTGACTTCAAAGTAAGATAAAATGAGGTGTCGTGGGTATTAGAAACTACTAGAGACTTTTCGGCCGCAGAAACACCCAGACCAGTACCAATAATTTTGGACATTTGTCTCGATGCGAAGATCAAGCCCACGACCTTACTTTCCACAGCCGGCGTCTTACCAACTGCGCCACAGAGGTTTTATAAACTAAACGTGTAAATCCAGTATACATTTATACTAGCAGTAGAGTTTATGGGCTGATAAAATAACAGTTAATCGCAAAGTCTGCAATGTAGCAGGAAAATCACAAACAAATGCTCATTGGCACAATAGCATGTATAAATATTTTTGCTCAGTTGACATTTCTTCGAACACACATACTCGTATTTCATAGATTTATGTTAACACACACGTTATCTCGGGATTAAACTATTTTTTAATTGCTATGAATAAGACGACATTGCCGCTCCCCCGATGGTAACTGAATCGACCGCTCAAGCTCATGAACAGTGGCAAAACAAAACAACTTGAACTACAAAGCGATGTTTGGCACTCCACTGTGCTGGCCATTCCGAGACATAAGTCTCAATATCTCCAGTAGGTACTCTGGCTACTACTGTTATTTTTATTCTGGTAGTTATTTCATAGAATTTTCTAATTACAAACATTCTTTTACTCCGTTATATCTAATGGGCTAAGCAGAAGTGAACTGAATTCCGTTTCAAAATTCTAGAATCCGAGAAGGGTCCGAATTCCAGTTCAGAGTAACTTATATGGGATTTCTCGAGCCGAAAATATCCTACGTGGAGCGCCCTAGATAAGGACACGAGAATTTCCTGGTCAACAGCCTATACAGCCTGCCACTGCCCACTGTCACAAAAACAAATATCGTAATGAGGACGTTGCGTAATGGCGTGTTAGTGATACGACCAGACGCTGCTCCCAACATGTTCGCGGTGGTCGCGGGTTCAAATCCCAGTGCACATGACTGACATTTCGACAACATGTGTATAGATAGTCTAGTTCCACACATTATACCGGTGAAGGAAAGCAACGTAAAACCTACATACCATTGCAATTTTTATGGTATGTAAAGTCCGCCAAACGAAACTAAACCAGCCTGGTGGGCTATATGGCCTAACCCATCTCAATCGTACTTTCGATTGTAGAGGTGGCTCGTGCCCTGCAGTGTGATGAAAACCTACTGGTAGTTTTCATTTCAACGGAGAACAAAACCGTTGTTAAATCATAAATATTCGAGGTAGAAACTTTATAAAGTGCATTTCGAACAGCATGGAAACAAGACCCCTATGTTGAATTTCCTGGCTTTGATATGGACAAACAAGCCGTGAAACCGGCTATGACTTTTTTAATACCCGCATTTCTGTTTTTCCTCGTAGTGACTTTGCTGGTAGTCGTACGTAGATGGCAAACGCTGGATATTTTACTATAGAACCAACGTTTTAATGACAAGTTTATTAAACAAAAGAATCCTACGTGTTTATTACATTGATAGACTTAACAAAGGATCAATACTTTGCGTTAGTATTTTTGCATTGAAAACGATGTTATTTCAAGGACTAAACACGCAATCGTTTCCAGTACCTAACAGGTTATACTTCCTATCTTAGTTAGTAGTTTAATATGATATCGATAAAACCACCACAGTGTTGATGTAAGAAACATATTAGTCTTATTTCAATGTATAAATCTAACAAACCATGCAGAACTCAATGTTCTAATTATTTTATGCATTAGACCTATGCTCTGAACTTCTCAATGATTGATGATGATGATGATAAAATACACCATTACTATTTATAGTCACTTCATCCAACAAAGACGACAATAAACTATCAACAGTCAGACATATCTAACCCAAAGACAAAGTCAATGAAATAATAAAAATTGCAGCACCAAAACCAACAGTAAAAAAGAACGATTAAACGGATGAATCTGCGGCGCTCCCGAGTACATACATACATTGACCGAGAGAGACGCTGTAACTGGGTCACTACGACCGAAGGGTGCATAACAACCCTCGCTCCCTATAAATGACTCTGGGCCATGCTCCCGCCCGTAATAAAAACTCGAGAGCATGTGTTCTGTGATGTCTAGTTCCTAGCTGATTTTTGGTAGAAATCTAAGAACATTAACATTTGGGATGACTACTGGGTCAGAGCGAATTTTAAAACATATATTTATTTATACACAAATAAAACCAAAATCACAATCATAAAAGTACAATTGGTGGTCTTATCTATCAAAGGCAATGTCTTGCAGACAACCATGTGATGGATTTTATAAAAGGATAAATAGATATTAAGTGACTTGAAGTTAAAAGACGACATAAATAAATAGTTCAGATGTCTTATTTCGATCTGTTGGAAAGGGTGGATACCCAGTAAGTTTTTTACTCTTTCTTCGTTCTTCCTTTGCTGTCTGTCGGATATATGGACTTAAAAAAAAACATCTACTTGGTTAAAAGGAGGTCACTTATCGCGCTTTGATAAATAGGTATAGCAATCGAAAAAAGTGTGAATTAGAGGAGTTAAAATTAAAATTATGCGAAGCTGGTTGATGTGCTAAAATAAAAAGCATCCAGATAAGAATCCAGAAACCATTTTGTTTACAAATTAATTATATTAGAACACCATATTCTAAGTGCAACCCATTTATTAATTGGTAATGACCTAGAATTTGGAATTAATAGTATGAGTTACTTAAATGTAAGCAAGAAATAAATAAAGAATGAGTGCAATGGATAAATTGAATTAATACTGCATAATTACAGAAAAATAATTATAAATAACGATACATTTATAGAACAATCGATAAGATACTTTTATTATGAATACAAACATGTGAAATGTGTAGGTATTAAGGGCAGTAATGCAAGTTTGTTATCGAGTACTTAATGAGGCAAGGAATGGAAATGGATAAATTGATAATCTGGTCTTGCAATAAATAGATTCACAAAGAAACAAAAGGCTTTATTAAGTTTTGGTCTAGGAAAAATATGAGGGGTTAGCTGTTTGATAGTTTAAATAAAAAGGATCCAATTCTAAAATTTGCATAAAGAGATATTTTAAGCAAAGCTTCGTATGTTTTGATCAATTTAAGAGGGAGAAATCCTTTCCTCAGTAGTCAAATGAGTAATTTAAAAAGAATGCAGAAAATATACGCATTTAAGCTAAATGTAACATAACCAAACAATTTATCCAAATCATGGAAAATATTTTTAATGTAAAGATGATTTACGGTGAAAATCTGAATCACATGTTTAATTTGGCAAACAGACAAGAGATTTATCAATACTTCAAAGAAATATTAACACATGCACATTTGTATCATGACATGACATGACATGATCAAATTAATCAAGTCTTGATAGCGTTAAAAGATGCGATTTTTTTACCATATTTGAATGAGCAAGTAGTATTACTTAGTAGTTTATACTAGCACGAGATGTACCGACCAGAATAGAGTACCGACTGATGAAGCGAAAATACCTAGTAGGAGAAAACAATCATGCCGATATCTCACAGTCAAACCAATTAATTCTGCAAGGTTTTTTGTAATCCCTTTTTTACTTTTGATATAATTATTATAAAAATAATTTTAATAATCCTCTTAAGCCCCATTTACTTCGCCCTCGAAAATATGATTAACGTAAGGATATAGAAAAGTTGCATCGTTAAAATTTTGTCAACATGATAATCTATGGTGGTTACGTCAAGCGATAAAGCCATACGATTCTCGCCGCGAGAAACTCTCCGTGTAAATGGCGCTAAAAACGTTAAGTACATTGGCCAATCCCTGTCTTAACTCTACAACTTTGATATGTCTGTTGGATTGGACTATTATTATTTGGAAACAATTGATTGATTAATGTTATCATTGTCATACAGAAACACGTTGATTCTTACTTTTTCACAATAAAGAGACGGGCAATTCGTTCGGCTGATGGTAAGCGATATGACCGCCCATGAACAGTAGCAAAACCAAACAACACCTTAAATTACAAAGCAATGCTTGGCATTCCACTGCCCTCGCCATCTTGAGACATGAGTGATGAGATGTGAAGTCTCAATATGTCCAGTAGTTACTCTGGCTACAATGTCCTTCAATCCGAAACACAACAGTGCATTTATCTTACGCGTGCCCATTAACGACAAATAACACTCGAGAAGTTATAATAATAATTACTAAGTACTACGTGGCAATACACAGAGGTCGTCAACCCGACACATAAACGGCATTATTCATAATATACTGGTTAAAACGAATTTTAGTTATACAAAATCTTGTCTTATCCTCTCAAAATTAATTCAAAAGTTGTTAGGAAGGGACAAACATTTGATAACTAAAATAGGTTTTATACTGTCTATGAATGAAGGTGTTTATTGTCTAGTAATCATTACAAAGTACAAAGTTATATTTTGATGCTCTCTCTGGGATCAAAATCCACATCAATAAACTCTCTTGGTTATAAGTCATATTAAAATAAACATAATTAAACATTTTCATTACCATTTAGCTAATTACAGCTTTAACACCAGGGCAAAAAGTCGCAAATCACATTGTAAAATATTTAAAAGTCTGTTGCAAATAAAATAATTTCATCATTTTTCTTCGCAAGTTGTAAATTTCATGAACATTAAAAGGTAAATAAAGAGAAAATTGTACGTAAACAAATATAATTCATGTTGTTTACTTAAACCTCGGCAACGTGTCGAACGAGTATCGATGTGCCAAAACACAAGCGCCAAGACATCAGCTGTTATTTTAATCAAATTATACTTATATTACTAGACGTAATAACATCATTGTCTTCGATAATTACATTATTTGTCCTTGATTTTGAATTAAGCATAAGAATAAAATTTATTATCTGAATTTGTTCACACAGGTTTAATAAATTGTTGTTTTTTTATTGCAATGTGTGGCGAGACGAGCATGCTGCCATTCGCCTGATGGTAAGCGATACGACTGCACGTTGCATGTTGAATTACAAAGCAATGCTTGGCATTCATTTTGCATTTCAAAATGAATACGTGATTTCTTGGCACGCTAGTTTCTTAGACTTAACTTTCTTTGATTTAACTGAAAGGTATAAGGAATTTCCGAATATATTTTACGTACGTAGAGGAGGGAAAACTATCACAATAATATTTATAATAAAAAAATGTCTTTGTTTGCATAGTAAACGTAGATAAATAAAACAGACTTCAAAATAGTTTGTTTCTTTTCTTTATTATACTATGCATTCATTATCAAAAGGTATGCGTAAATATGATCTTTTAACACTTAAAAACTTATTAAAGAAAGAACTTCTTCAATTAGCTAAAACCGTATCAAAATGTTATCAAAATTTCTCAATACGTTCGCGAACATATACACAAGACCAAAACGCCAACATGTTTTCAAATCAATTACACGAAATCCATCAATCCATGAGCAAACGCACTTAATAGCTCGCATCCTACACAAATTGTATCTATCCGCCGTTGCCACGGCAATTACTGAAGTCCGCGCCATTTCCGGGGGCGAAGCGCTAAGCCGACGGTCGCGACCTACTTCAAATTGTCTCTCGACTCTGAATATTCCACGTAATAGCTGCGTAAACAAAAGCGCACAGTCAAGATCGCACTGAAAAGCCGTATTGTATTTTTAACGCCGCACATTGCACGATAAAAATGAATTGAAAGGGAAATTGGTGACTTCCACGGGTATTTATGGATGCTTTTTCGAACGTTTGGTTTTGGCCGTACAATTGACGTCCTCGTGACGCACTTTCACTGTATTCGTACTAACTAAATCCTGATATATTTCTTTCGTTTTGGCCTGAGCGTCAATAAACAAGCGGTCCTTCAGACTGTATACATCATATACTGTGCATGTAATTAAAAGTGCAGTCCAGCCCACTCAGAATATCCATCGGGCTAAAAAAAATATCTCTCTGGTCGAGAAGGCAATTTTTTTTTTATACAAAAGGTTCAGGAAACGAGCAAACTGGCCACCTAATAGTAGGTAAGTACTAAGTGATCACTGCCACTTATAAACATCAACGATACTTCGATCATAGCTTGGTTGCTGGCCTATGAAATCGAGAGAAGAATACGTACGGCAATCTCACAGAACGAAACATGATAACTATCCTTTTTTTTTTTAACGAGAGTAAAGCTCCTTTAGCCTTCCTTCCGATACTCGGGGGTGGATCGGAAGGGGCATGTCGGGGTCTCCGGCCTTCCAGCCTGGGACGCGGTGACAGTAGTCCGCACTGCGCAGATGTTTTATCCAGGCTGGGTCCCTACCGAGATCTAAGAAGATCTTTTGCCGGCATACCGACTAAAACCTCTCGGTGGCCGTCACGCGCTTAGTGGATGACAGGCGATGTGGACAGGCGAATGGCGCCCATTTAACTCGCCGTGCCACCCGACGCACCGCCAAATATGGCTCCTCCCAGCTTGGGGTGGCGCAGATGCCCCCACTTTCCCTACTTCGGATGCCCATGGTGAGATGCGCGTCCGCGACAGATACGAGGCCACACGTTCTGCCGCCCATCTCGGAGCCACTCCTGACATGAGCGCACAGCCCCCGCTGTGTGCTTAGCGACCCCGATGACCCCTATTAGTCGCCTTTTACGACAGGCAGGGGATACCGTGGTGGAATTCTGACGCCCCTTGACCACTGGGCGGGGCGCCGGGTCATCCATTGTCGTTTACCCGGCGCCTCCTTCTCGGTTATGATAACTATCCTGCCGATTAACTTCGATCTTCTGTAAGACAGCATGATGCCAACAATTTTTGTTTCCCTGCTTGCTCTATGCTTGAAGGAAGAGAAAACGATCCTTAAAGATCCTACCTGTTTCCTACAACAAGCAGAGTGGAATTCTATCGTCTTCTACCTCAAGTTAAGACAATCGTGACGTCATACTCAGAGGATGTCGTCAGGGCGCGTTCTTGTCTGACAGACTTCATGATCTAAATAAATTTGCTTTCCCCTTATGAAATATGTTAGATAATAAACGATCACGTTCGGACTCTCGGGCTCATAATAAGACGCATTGTCCTGTTGGGTACATAAGAAAATATGGCTATTAAAATGACATAATCAACAAATTAAACCTCTCTCTTATCGTATTAAATACGCTTGTAGGACTTTCCATTCAGGATAATATAGTATTTCATTTAAACATGTTGGTTTCGAGAGGACCACTAAGAACACATGTCAATAATCATATTCTTTGATAGTGTTTCATTTATGTAATATGTTGGATTCAAGAAGACCACTAAAAACCCATGATTGTAGTAATATACAAAAATAAAATGCGGATAATTTACAATATACTAACAGCAAATTATGAATATTCACAAAATGATTAACATAATGTTATAACAAATGTGCAATATGTGGGAAAACATTTAAAAACATAAAATGTTGACGGTATTAACAGCTGATGACTTAAACATTAAGGAAGAATTAAAAATAAAACTCAACACGTGACTATAAAAATCCATGTGTACTTATAAAACACACCATGTCCTATAAACAGTAAACACATAAAAATTAACTACAATGAAGTACTCTGAAATGCAATAAAATGTTTACTTACAAGTGCAAAAAATTAACTCAATTCAATCCTACAAGACTTAAAAGAACACTGTGAAAAGCATTATAAATAATTTTTCATCATAACTATTAGTACACCTATAATACAATACAAAATATAAAAACTTTATATATCAAAAGGCATAGCACTAGTAACAACATCAATATCTACAAACGAAAAAAATTGGGAAGCATCACATAACGTCCGGCATAAACAAAATTAAAAAACAAAGCACACAGACAAACGCATTCAGCTTTGTACCAGCTCATTTTTGTTGCCCGTCGCACGTTGACCCCTTTTCCTGCATTCTGCGCGAAGCTGTTCCTTATTCATAGCCGCTAAAGCTTCAGGACTTAGGTACTGACGCGTTCTCCCATTCTCAGACACAGAGTTCTGACGCGGTATTGGCACCGAGTTGGCCTGATTGCGAGCACGTCTTGTGCCTGCCATTTCTGTGGTAATTTGCTAATGTTGAGTTTAATATTGTTTAATTCAATTCAATCTCTTTAAAGAAATATGTTGGTATCGTTTCGAGTTTACAATATTATAAATGTTAAATTACATACACTATATGTAAATAAATAGCAACATATATAAAAAGAAACACAAATACATAGCATACTGAAACTGTGAGTCAAATCTACTAACAAATATGTGGCCTTATAGGAAAAGAAAATAATAAACATTGAAAAGAAAAGTACTGCTTCCTGATATAAATTATTGTTTCTGATTTCTTTTTCGTTTACTGTGCCCATTTGAATTTCTATTTTCAGGGGTCTTTTATTATGACTTATCTAATATGACCACTGAATTTAATAATAAAATGAGTAAGTAATTTTTTCAAATATAAATTTTCTTTTATACTTACTTATATGTCAAACATAACATAATAAATATGAATTAGATAGATAATTTTTGTGTTACATTAATAAGTAATGTCCAAATCAGTGTACATAATGTATTTTCATATTTTTATGAAGCAGACCATAATAAATAGAGTAGCATAATATAAACCACAATTTATACATATGCTGCAATCAGTTAATTTATTATAATCGTGTGATACAGGTGTTCAGTTTTTTGTTCCTTTTGTTCCAGATTTTGTAATTAATATACATATATTGTCAGTGTATTCTTTGTAATTGCTATGCAAATATTTATAAAAGCATTAAGTAAAAGTATGTTTGCTTGTATGCTTTGAGAGTGTAAATGTTTCAAGAAAATCCACATATGACTCAATTATAATCATTTACTGAACCTTAACCTTTGCAAGTTCTTTAGACGTCGGTATTTACCCCGATTCTGTTATATTTTTTTACACTCAATTTATACATTTCCGTTTATAATGTCGACATGATTCAGACAACCAAGTCCAATACAAATATTTTTCGCCAATTACTAATGCAGTACAACGGCCTGATATGTCGAATTTGCATGTTAAAACTAGTTGTTATCATCGTCAAAATATTGATTATTAATGTTCACTGAAGCGAAACATTAGTAAAGAATAACATAAAACGCATACAAATAGGGCGTTAGACAGCATATCCAACATAAAAAAGCCACTTTCAGCCCCTAGTAATTAAGCACAAATTTAAAATATTGGGATAATGATCGGGGAAAGACAGCGTAAATTAAAATGCAATTTCTAACCTAGCGCAACTTTAACAAATATTAATAATTATTCACTCACGTTTTCAGTTTGTCGCGAACTCTTTTTTAAACATATATGCAATTATAATAAACTAACTCTAATTTTACTTGACGAAAAATCTATTTTCTCACACCACAAACTGTAGAAAGTGAAATTGAATTTATTGAAGTTTGTAATTGCATTGCCATGTTCAAATATATTTTTCCTCGTTTCATATTCAGTGAAAGTGATATTGTGTCATCCAATAATTGAAAGATTTTACGAATGATTTATGTTACTTAATTATCGTTACAGACTTTTGTAAATTTAATAATTTCTTAAACCATTTTCACCATATGATATTTTAAACTATTGTGAATATCTGCACATTACATAAATGTAGGGAGAATATTTTAATTGGCAATAATATTTTAAGACTGACGTGTTTTTTTCATACAGACTGTCTACGATACAGACCAAGAAGCTTATACCCAAATGGAGATTGCATTCCGTATATAAAAGTGAAGCACAAGACCTCGAATGACGTTGCGACTGATTGCTATCCTTTTCTTTCGAGTGACAATGAATGAACAAAAAGTCATTTTCATTCATTGTCACTCGAAAGAAAAGGATAGCAATCAGTCGCAACGTCATTCGAGGTCAAATTTTTGTGCTTCACTTTTATATACGGAATGCAATCTCCATTTGGGTATAAGCTTCTTGATACAGACAAAGAGGTGTGCAATTTAATGATACTCGTAACTCGTTACTCCCCTATATTTAACATTTATTTATTTGTATAATATGTAATTTATTGCAATTGACTTACGCTTAACAGAATTTTCGAGCAACAATTTCGCAACAATCTAAATTGTTCAAAATTATTTGAATAGATGGCGTTGTAATGGTAACAAGTGACAGTGACAGTTAATGATAAATGTCAAATTTACATTTTACAATTGTCAAAGAGACAATTTGTTGACGATGTGACTGACATTTACAAAAAGATCTTATTATTTTATTAAAGTTTTATTATAATGTTCTATTAAAATGAATGATGATATTAATGAATACATTCCATCTCTTCTTAACCCACGAAGGTTTAAAAAAAACGATGGAGACATCTCTCTCACACAGGTATTCAAAAAGCTTACACTAATATGGGGAAGTTACAGCAATAACATAAACAAATCTTAAATCTTTAATTAACATAGATTTTTATTGCTTTGTGTTATATTAGGATCTTCGTTCGTGACAATGGCTCACAAAATATACCTATATTTTTACATTCATACAAACATACTTATACTTTTCCTTAGGGATTGGTGGAATTGCCACTGATTCCGCCCTCAACTCGCTGAGGATATTTCAATTCTAAGTTAAGTAAGTCCACAGCCATGCCGGGTATGGGTATGCATGCAACTTTTCAAACCAAAAAGCTCACACAAAGGTTATTACAAATCTTAGAAATCAAACCCTGAACCTTAGAAAATACCATTAAACCAATGAAGCAATATCCTATTCATGACATCCCAAAAATGTTACATGGATATACTTAGTAGTTTGTCAGGCTTCTTTATATAAGAGTACACAATTTTTATCATCCACAACACTCTTAAGTAAATGCAGATTGGTTTACTTGTAAGACTACAAATGAATGTCCCCAATTACATAAACATAAGTTAATGCGTTATATTCTTTAATAACAAAATAATATTATAAAGATCTAATACAAGATTGTGATTCTATTTCCAGAATTCAATAGTGAGTCGCTGTTCCTTATCCCTAAGAAGAAATAACAGGTTGT
This sequence comes from Hyles euphorbiae, assembly GCA_023078785.2. NCBI lineage: Eukaryota > Metazoa > Arthropoda > Insecta > Lepidoptera > Sphingidae > Hyles > Hyles euphorbiae. The sequence goes on along the minus strand of CM041044.1, from coordinate 12,083,171 downwards.
CAGTATTTGATAATTCAAAAGTAAGTCAGGTGAGTGCTTGTGTTTATTTCCATACATACACTCTGGGATTTGTGGATATAGAAATATTTATGATGATAAAAAAGGTAGACAGAAGAGTCAATAGTTATGTACTTAGTAATGGAAATATATTATAATACATAATATAGAATATGGGAATAAAGTATCATTTCGAATTAGTTCTTTCTAGTCCTATAGAAACATTTTAATATATTAAAAAAAAAACAGTTATTTTAGCTTTACCAGAAAATTACAATGAAATTTGATGGTGAAGAAGTGTCTAAAAAAACACAATTTAATATAATCATTTTGATTTATGTATGTTCAGGATATTGGCCAAATAATAGATACATTCAGAAACAAAAGGAACCATTGTTTGTTTTATGTAATGCACTAGCATAGCATAGTCAAATTTGGTTGCAACCTAGGTATTCTACACCTAGAATTTTGTATTGGTTGCAGATATCAACTGGAACTAATAAAGAAAATATAGTAAGTTATAAGCATGTTATACAAAATCCTGTTAAAGTGCCAGAAGTTAAGAGAATATCCCCAAAGAAAAATGATAGCATAGATAGTATAGGGTTTTCAGCTATTGAGGATTTACATACAGACAGTGAGAAGAACCATATAAGTGTAGATGATAATGTAAATAAAAATAATGTTAAGGAAAATAATGATGGCCATTTATCTGAATCTCTCGCAACAACAGCTGTTATAGATGATAAAGATAGTGATAAAACAGTAATATACGACGTTAGTAAAGTAAAAGAAACAGTGAAAATCTCATTCAATGTAAATAATTGTAGAAACTTAGACCTTATTTTCAAAAAAACAGCAGTAAAGCGGCTAAACGTAGATAGAGAAAATGACGACACTAATGTCGACTGTGAGATCGTTGAAAACTCCGAACTATCGACTGATTGTACGCCAGCTGAGAATCCGAGCACGTTTTCACCAAGTCCGCCTAAAAAGGTTGCTATCAACGTAGAAATAAAGAAGAAACTTTCAACCGAAAATCCTAAGCTTCTAATTTTAAACTCAAATGCCATTGAGAAGCTAACAAATGTCACTGTCCAACCACCAAATTACAAATTAGTGAAACGGAAAATTTTAGACGATACAAAATCAAAAGGCATCAAGAAGAAGCAGTTGTCTAATGCGGATAATGGAAATCATTCGCGTGGTGTCAAGTTGAAACAGAAACCGATAGATAGTTTCTTCCCGAAGGTAGCTGATGTTTTGAGCCAAAAAGGAGTTAGGATTACTAACATTGCTACTGCTGGCGTCAAAAATGTAGTTCGTGATGCAGTGGTCATGAGCAAAAATTCGGGTGTGGCTGATGCTGTAAAATTGGATCGTGTTACAAGAACGTCGTTGAAATCTAGCAGGAAAGATAATGAATCTCCTAAGTTACCTAGAGTGCCTTCGTCTAAGAAGGAGCACGTGTCACAAGTGTTTAAGGATGTCAAGTCGTCGAGTTTGGAGATGCCTCGGGAGCCGTCGCCAAGGGTCAAGAACGAGAGTGTTAGTTCACACTCGCCGAGGAAAAATGTAGACTCGGCACAGTTCATGCTGCCTATCAAGTCGAAATCTAACAAGTCTTCGATTTCGCCGCAGAACATACCGCAGTACAAAATCGTTGCAGGTAATTGTTATTATATTTTGCTGAAATATTACTAAAAATTTTACAAGTAGAATGATGAGGTTTATTGTGCGTAAATATTGAAGTCAATTTTAAATTATTTTACCTTTTCCACTTTTTGGAAAATGGGAATTTCGTGTGTTAATATTCGTGTGTGTGTTTGCCCTGTAAATGTTTTTTATATCCATATAAAGAATTTCAATAATTTTGATGGGTTATATTTGTTTCAGGAACGCATTTCGCCGTCGATGCATTTTCTTACGGAGATATTCCTAATGTAAAACACTATTTTCTAACGCATTTCCACTCAGACCATTATTCAGGCCTTAAGAAGAGTTTTAATAAGATGTTATTTTGTTCTAAAATTACTGGTGAGTATCAAGACTCAATTTTTATTTTTCTTGCTAGAATAAAATTGTATTCCGCACAATTCATATTTTGTGTATTGATGGTTAATCACCACGCAAAATTACGGCGAAGGAAACATCGTGAGCAACCCTGCATATCATAGCGATTTGTAAGAATTTCTATGGGATGTAAAGTCCGCCAACCCGCATTAGGCCAGCGTGGTGGACTATATGGAGTAACCCCCTCTCAATCGTACTTTCGATTGTAGATGAGGCTCGTGTTTGCAATGGGACGTATATGGGATAATACAGAAGAGTAATGTTCATAATTTATGTGACTGTTTGGCGTATTTATTAATAGTTAATTGTTAATTTCCAGCTGATCTGTGCATGTCCCGTCTGGGTGTCAATCAAAAATTTATTCACGTGATCAACGTAGATGAGCCTTTAAGGGTGGAAGGCGTTGAGGTTACCGCCGTCGATGCTAATCAGTAAGTGTATTTTTTTACTTTCAACTAGCAACGAAGTCAAACGAAAAATAATCAAATACGGACGAAATTATAGACTGCAGTTTTTTTTAAATGTTTTGTTCTCGATACCTCAATTGAATTTAATTCCATATTCTAGAATGTAGAGTCCTCACGAAAACTAACTTAATCTCCTTTTTTCGTGATGGTATCAGCATTCCTTTTTTCGACTACTCTCGAAGTACCGGAGAGGAGGATCAAAAACTTTTCACTTATCAAAATATTAATTAAACGAAGCCTCAATCCCTAAATACAATCCTGTTGATAGGCTAATAATGTCTGATAGTCAAGTAAACAGAAAATAAGTTGGGTCAGGACTATATGAGATGCATTCTCTCAGTTGCCCAGGCGCAGTAATGTTAGTCTTCACGCTGCCCAACGGCAAGACGTTGCTCCATACTGGGGACTTTAGGGCTTCACCAGCAATGGAATCCTACCCAGTTTTCTGGAACAAGGATATACACACCATTTATTTGGACACCACGTGAGTGTAACATCACATTGTATTTTTTTTTGCAAATATTGCTTTTTTTGTTGCCATTTGATTGAAAACAGCTGTCCCTTGACTGAATGGTTATTTACTAATCTGTGACGCCATATTTCTCAGTCGTTAAAATTGATTTTGATGCTTGTATGAGAAAATAATTTAATCCAACCAGTGTATGTGGATTCAATAATTAATATTATGATATATTAATCATTATTAATGGGAAAGATAAGAAAGTACTTTTTGCAACGATTTCATCGTTGCATTAAAGAAGTTGATTAAATTTTGGGTTAATCTGTTCATAATAAAAATGACTATTGTTTTAGGTACTGTAACCCTCGATACGACTTCCCCACCCAAGACCAAAGCCTGGAGATGGCTCTGTACATACTCCGGCAAAAGAAACTTACACTCGAGAAGGCTGGCAAGAAGTTCTCGTCGGTATTGATCGTGTGCGGCACATATACTATTGGTATGTGATTTAAATATAATAATAGTGTGTTGTTACCTTAAAACACAAGATCTATCAAGTAGTAAGATTTGAAAGAATGTTTAGACTATGGTATGTAGTGCTTCATAGACTTTTCCTACCTTAACAGTATATAGGCACGAAGTTCTTGTTAAGAGCTATCATCATTTATCTTGAGGTGACAAGCGCAGTAGTCGTTTGACTTCGTGTGTCGTTCCTGTCTACTATTGGATGTTTGAACAAGTTATCCAAGATATTATTCTGGATGTTTTCCTGTGCCAGGCAAAGAGAAGTTCTTCCTCGGCATGGCACGTCGCGTGGGTTGCACAGTATGGGCGTGTCCCGAGAAGGATCGCGTGTTGCAGACTGTGGAGGGACGCTCGTTCTGCCACGCGCCGCCGCACTCGTGCCAACTGCACGTTGTGCCCATGCGGGACCTCACGCATGAGGTGAGTGGCATCATCTACATCATTTTTAGCATAATTTCCATCATCTTGAACATCATTTCCATCGTCTTTAGCGTTCTTGGTATCACTGTCATTATTGGTATCACTGTCAGTATTGGCAGCACTGTCAGTTTTGGCATCACTGTCATTATTTTATATCATTGGCATTATTATTATCACTGTCATTATCGCCATCACTGTTATTATTGGCATAACTGTAAATGTTGGCATCAACGTCATTGGCATAACTATAATTATTGTCATCACTCATAATATTGGCATAACTGTAAGTATTGGCATCACTGTCATTATTGTTATCACTGTCATTATGATCATTATTTTATGCATTCGGCCCATAAAAAACCACCTCGAAATATCATGACTGGCACCAAATTTTAGCCGTTTGATAAAAATCTTGTTTACTTCCTCACAGAAGTTGCGCAGTTACCTGGACAGTCTGCAGGGTGCGTTCAGCGAGGTGGTGGCGTTCAAGCCCAGCGGCTGGGAGAATGGCAAGAATTCCAGCGTCGAGAGAGATATGGTTGCCATACATGGTGAGACTCTAAATTCTACAGTAGGTGTGTAGATTGTTTGTTACAAGATTTTGTAAAGTAATAACGCGGCAGTCTACACTTTCGAGAATATTATCCGGCCGGTTTATATTTTCAAACTAATAAAACCTTTTTGACCACAGGCCGGCTCTGACACTTCGGTAAAAAGTTAGTGATTTTGAGGTTGCTGCGTTGTTCCTTCTATTGATACATATGTACTAGAACGTAGCGATTGTTCCCTAAATTCTATTTGTACCTTGCACAGCCCTGTGATGGCAATAAAGCGTAACAGTGGGACTTATGGAATAGTTAGTGGATGGGAGTATCGTCCCACTACTGGGCTTTCTATACAATCGAGAGGAGGATTAAGAGTGGTTAGGCCATATAAGCTACCAAGCTGACCTAGTGTGGGTTGGCGATGAGAATAGTGGTTTAAAATTAGTGCGAGGCAGTTAAAATGAACGGTCGAATTTTAACGTATGATGATATACATCCTGATACAATCACTGCCTGATGAATATTTCATTACCAATCAAAATAATTATCCGAGCTCTAACAAACAAAACATTACTCACCTTTCATATGTGTAGGAGACGAACTTTGCTGCAGGGCAAATCGCACCCCGGTGTATCAATGTCACTTTTGCAAATAATGCAACTTTTCAGGAAAAACATTTGAAACTTTGACATCGTATATAAATATGATATTTCAAGACATAGACAAGTTGAACAGCTTCTATCACAATACCAACTTTTAAGTTACCGTTAAAAAAATGTGACCACGTTATATTCTAAAAAATATAACATTATTTCTTTATACCTTCCAACCTTTGCAATTTTTGCATATGTGACTTTGATGCACCGGGGGTGCGGAATGAGGCTATCAATATGAGGTCACTAAGACTAAGCAAGTGAATTTGAATATAATACGCAAGGGCGGATCCAGGGGGGAGATCATGGGGGTCATTACCCCCCCCCCCCTGGGCTGGCTTCAGATTGACAAAATTTATTAATTATCTTATTATAAGCACATTTAATACTTGGTATGTCGATAAATAAAGTAAAAAACTATGTGTGTGTTCACAAATCACGCCCGTAACAAACAGACATTATTAAGAATTGGAGTATTGAAATCGGTCTCAGTGTTCTGACATGAACTATAATGTGACCTGGCGTCAAAGCTGGATCCGCCCTTGATAATACGTAATTAATATTTTATACGTGCAGGTATCCCATACAGTGAACATTCAAGTTTCTCCGAGTTGATACGTTTTGTGAAGTATCTGAAGCCGAAGCAAGTTATACCGACGGTGGACATATCGGGCGGCGTTAAGGCTGTACAGGTATCATATTTTATATTAAATTTTATTACCTCCCTGGTAGGTCTCTCATATGTGAGAGGCCGCCTGGGTAGGTACCACTGCAATTTCTATTTCTCTCGTCAAACAGCAGTTTAAATGCACTGTTGTGATTCGTATTGAAGGACATTGTAGCCAGAGTAACTATTAGACATATTGAGACTTAGCATCTTCACGTCTCAGGATGGCGAGCGTAGTGGAATGCCAAGCATTGCTTTGTAATTTAAAATGTTTGGTTTTGCTACTGTCCATGAGCGGTCATATCGGTTACCATCAGGTGAACGGCATGCTCGCCTCGCCATTCATTGCAATATTATTTTTTTTAATTAGTAGTAGTAAAATAAAATATGCCATCGGCTTTCATGGCTATTAATATTTATCTTCTTAACTATATAAAATAATTGTTTCGCAGAAGTATTTTCCTTGTCCGCTGGTATATAAGGACGACGTGCAGTGCCAGAGCAAGTTGACGGACTACTTCAATATACACAGCCGACAACAAGTGCCCGTTTTAAGCTGACTTTAAGGTACTTTAATATGTTTATTTATTCTCACTGGCTTCGATCAAATACCGGGTATATCAAGACCGCTACCGAAAACGAAGCCGGGTGGTAGTTTTAGTGACTACAAATACAATGCAACTAAAGATTTCACAAAGAAACGCGACCATATTGTTTTTTTTTTATATATATCATCATTCATCATTTTTGGGTGGTGGAAACATAGTTTTTGCTAAAATGATAATTTAAACTCTATTATACCTTAGTCTTTATAAATAAAAGGGTATACACTATTATTTTAGGGGAAAAAATGTATTACCCAAATACGACCATATGCAAAAAAAAACGTCACTTTCTGTTACATTGTGTCTAACCAATGGTGATGGCCAATGGTAATGGCCAATGCCAATAATCAATCGAAAAAATTAGATTGAAGTCAATCTGGATTGTTTTCTACTTTTCGATTTGTCATTTACCATGTTGCCATAGTTTTTTCCTTTTCACTACTGAGATTGATTATTGGCAATATAGTATAAGAAAAAAGATTGAGCTGTCAATCTCAAACGGCAAATTTTGGATTGAGATTGTTTATAGTCGGGTATATACCCGAAGCGGGTGTTAGTCGTTTAAACTACAACCCGGCTTCATTTTCGGTAGCAGTCTTGATATACACGGTATATACTAGATAAAAATAAAATAAATATAAAAATAGAGCAATGTCTTCACTTTTAAAGTTTACATATGGAATGGAGAAGTTTTGATCCTGAAGGTTACCGCTCACCCACCCAGCACCGTCGTGTCACTTGAGTAGATGTAGTGAGCTTACGTCCATACAATTTCATATAAAGAATATTAACAGGGTAAGGAAGGCAGGTTATGGGTGGGTCTAATGAGTGGTAACCTTTATTAATTTTATATTCAAATTACATAAGAGCGTAAAGGTACAGCCATTTAATTATTAGACCCTTAATCTTAATTCCAACATTGTCATGAAGCTTGTGAATAAACTTATGGTTGTTTTGTTTCAGATAAATTGTGCCAATGCGTCCCAACCATACAAGACTGTGATGTATTTTTGATATTGTTGTATTTTAGTTTGTATTTTATAAAAAAGTTAATTGAATTTATATTAAATGATTTAAATTCTTGGTTTGAGTACTTTATTTAGATTTGCATTTACAATACAATCATTACCAATAAAACGTTAAGAACAATTTTTATGCGACGATATTCACACACTAAATTAGACAAATAATAAAACTATGACATCATATTTTACAGAAAAGTTGTTTAAAATATTTAATAAAATGGTATCGACACACAAATCGAAAAACAATTGATTGTAAAACCCCATTTTTTTAATTTTTAACGTTAGTATTTCACCACCATCACTTTTTTTATTTTTCAACCCCTACCTACAAAATATCCACCCCAAAACAACCCTTAAAACAGCACATTAGCGCCCTCTAGAGGGTGGTCGCATTTCTGAGCGCCGCTGCATATCAACATCTGAGATAAGGTGAGGTGGTACCAGTGTCGAACGGACGGGAACATGCTGTCGATTACATTGCGTAGTTCGTATGGGTCGGATGATAGGTCGTACATCTCGATGAAGCCCTGGAATAAAAAATAGGAATTTGGGTTATTGATTATTTTTCATAGTAAAATAAATACAGGCATATTTAGTTATATAAGGTAGTAAGCCAAAACATAATTGAAAAATGTTAAAACTTTTTGAGAAACATTTTGAGATAAATTGTATAGATGGCTACAAAATGTTTTTTTTTAATAGAATTCTATGGTAATTGATTGGGTATTATTTATATTAGATGCTTTATTTACTTATATCGCCGATTTACCAAAGCGACACGTTAAGATTTACTAATAGCAGATAAAAAAGGTTCACGCATTTTTGTGCGTCGTGATTACGCAACATTAAGAAGAGGTGCCATTTGGTGGTGCCATACAAACATTTGTTTGCAAGGATCGAACCTCGAACCCACAGTCTATCGTTTCACAGTCAGCCACCCAACTACGCCACGGATGCTGTCGGTCGGTTGACGAGTATGTGGACGCCTGCCTTTAATATAACCTGCATAATGTCTGTAAACATACCTCGTCATCAGCGAATATGCAATACTTCCTATTGATCCGTTCGCTGAGATGTCTGAGGCAGGCGAATGTGTTATTCCTGGCATCTTGACACTTGCAGTCGTATTGTGGGTAGCATTGCTGAAATAATCAACAAAATATATCTTCTAACATAGCTTGAAATCTATACATATAAATAAAATTGAAGTGTCTGTTTGTCAAGGGAAATTAGAAAAAAAATGTGCAACTACATATCGTTATATACACGATACCTATAACGAAAATTACCTTAGATTTTTTTTGTCTGTCTGTCTGTTTGTTCCGGCTAATCTCTGAAATGGCTGGACCGATTTTGACGGGGCTTTTATTGTCAGGTAGCTGATACAATAAGGAGTAACTTAGGCTACATTTATTTTAGAAAATTTCTTTTATTTTAGAAAAATAAAGTAATGTTGCAATGCCCAAGTACTGTCCAGTACCGCGCGCAGCTCACGCGCATGCCACCACTGGGCCGTCACGTCGGGCGCCTCCCACCACTTCTCCCACCAACAAATCAATATCACAAAGGCTGCCTTCAGGTGTGGAATGGAGTGAAAGAATATCTCCACCCAGGCGAAGCTGGGCCGGGCTGCTAGTTCTAAATAAAATTACTGGTGGTAGGTCTCTCATATATGAGGGGTCGCCTGGATAGGTACCACCGTAATGTAGTATGTAACAGGTACTCTGTGGTTAGAACTTTACTGGATGGAATATTATAAATTTTATCATAATTTAAAAAAAAATACTTACAGCCAGATGTTCACTATCGTAAATCCAAGGACAGTCTTTGGCAACTGTTCCATCTCTAGCTTCCCCGTAATACTCCACCAGCATGAACCTATAAAAAATGCAATTATTTTTATACTAATATATAAACAGGACACTGTGGAAATCATAGGGGGAGGCCTATGTTCAGCAGTGGGCTTCCTTTGGCTGATGGATGGATGGATATAAAGATGAAGAGGTTGTTTGTTTGTGCCCGCTAATCTAAGGAACTACAGTTTCGAAGTGAAAAAAAAAACACATTTTTGTGTTGGATAGGTCATTTATCGAGGAATGCTGTAGGCTATATAGCATCACGGTATGACCAATAGGAGCGGAGCAGTAGTGAAAAATGTTTCAAAATTTATTTCTTTTGAGTTTCCGTTGCGGTTATTGTGTAAATGGTGGAAGTTAAGCTACAATCACGTATGACAGGATTTTTCTTCTCAAAACGTCTAACGAGGCAGGATGACTTTAGCCTTCACGTTGCAAAATGCAGATCGAATTTTGCGACGTGGAATTTCGGAGAAAGATTTTATACACAACGTAAATCCATTACGATTTTGACTGACTTCACATTACATTAAAGGTTGATATCAACACTGAGGCATGAATGTTTTCTCACTAAGTTTTCCTTCACCGTAACGAGAGTAAACGCTGTGGCAAAAGTGAACTACTTACGGTCTTATCCATAGGCAATTTTAAAACAAATATTAGTTTTCGATTTTTTTTCTTCTACGCTCAAACTAATTTCATAAGTCGTTCGAAAGAGACAGAACATTCGATAATTAAAATACATTTTAAAACTGAATAAGGCAAATATCCTTTAGTAAATAATAAAATTTCAAACCTTTCAGTCATGTTATCGTTTTGCAAGTCAATGGGGTGTCCGTCCATATTCCTCGGTATTTCTAAGCCCGCTAACTCCAATACAGTGGGTGCTAAGTCTATATTCAGTACTGGTTGGTGGTTTTTCACGTTTTTCTTGATGCCAGGCCCTTTTATCACTAGTGGTACTTTTATATCAGTTTCGTAGGGTTGCCGTTTGTCGTATACTTGGGAGAATTGACCTGTAAATTAGGTAACCATTTATTTATCTTAACCTTAAATGATAAAGCATTTTTTGCTTACATACATTTTACGCCTTTTTCCCAGAAGGGGTAGGGGACTGGATTTTGGTGGTCACTCCTGTTTTATAGACCCCATTTGAAGTGAAAAAAATTCTGAGGCATTTCAGTCTGTGAGATTATTCACGACCAAGAATGGCTACACTTGCTATAATTTTTATCTTTTATTCTCCAAGGATGTCAACAAACATAAAGCACTAGGCCAGCGTGGTGGACTATATGGCCTAACCACTCTCAATCATACTCACGATTGTAGAGAAGGCTCGTGCCCTGCAGTGGGACGTATATGGGCTGATACATACATAGTTTCTGATACTTGAACCTTAGAGTGTAGGATCAACACTACGTGTATGTGTGTATTTACTTACCAACATGATATCCATTATCAGAAGTATATATGAGATATGTGTTGTCCAGTAGAGCGCTAGTCTCCAGCGCATTGACTATATCCGCCACCATTTCGTCCACGGCTAGTAAGGCCTCCCAACGTGAGCGGTACACCCTGTCCAACTCTGGGATCATTGTGTCGGGTAGGGGGGAGGGGGGCATGCGCATTAACCAGTGTTTGTCCTGGGGGATATAAAAATACTATTTTATTTATATTTTATTTGTATGTATTGACAGTCAAACGGTCACTAAAACGGTGAAGAAACACATCGTGAGGAAACCTGCATACCATTGCGATTTATAAAAAAATCTATGGTATATAAGTCCGTCAACCCGCACTAGACCAGCGTGGTGGACTGTATGGCCTAACCACTTTCAATCGTACTGTCGGTTGTAGAGGAGGCCCGTGCCCTGCAATGGGACGTATATGGGCTGATACAGATACAGATATTTTATTTATTAAAAGGATTTCCCACAAGGAATAGACATAGCGTTACTATAATAATACCACATAGTATATAATTAGTGATTAAACGAACTTACCTGTACGTGAAGTTCTATCATAATTATACGAAGGCTTCGTCCGAAGAGATTAGCATGAGAAGACATGTAGTATCGTGTACTAGTACGCCAATCCTGCACTAAATTGAGAATTTTTAAAAATAAAAGTAATATTTTTATGAAAATGACATTACTTATTTTGAGTGTTGGTCACCCCATCTCTTGACAAGTTCATTTAGTTGAGAATTTCCCCTATATAAAATATTTCACAATTTAATAGGGTATTACTTATTTAATATGGGAGGGAGGGATGCTAATCTCTTCGGACGAAGCCTTCGTATAATTATGATAGAACTTCACGTACAGGTAAGTTCGTTTAATCACTAATTATACTACTGCTTCGTCCTCGAGATTAGCATGAGAAGACATGTAGATCTTTAGAGAATAAATAGTGAAATATTTTGTATGAGCAATTGTTTATTATAGAAAACTATAATATTATTCTAAATATCAAAAATTTGTAATTATTAATCAATAATAATTAATATCAAATCAACATCAAATCTTAATCAATAATTAATAAGGTACAGGTTTTACATTTTTTAATATATTCTTGCTAAAGAATAATCATTAGCTACATTGCCAATGGTTCTATCATAAAATCTAAAGAATGTACTGGAATCAGCAGACCATCCTGTGGTTCGTCGGATCAAATCTATATTAACACCATTCCGATGAGCAGTGGAAGTGGAAGCGTGCCTTGTATTGTGGGCGCTGAATGTTGTGACGTCAATTCCGCTTTCACCCAAGAAAGATTTGATCCAACGACTCAAGGTTTGGTACCCTACTGTTTTATTTTAAAACATACATACATACATACATAAAACATCATCACCATCATCATATGATGATGATGATGATGATGATGTTTTATTTTGCTCTTTATGCAATGTGTTAGTAAGGTTAGATAAGCTATAAGTGTTTTCCGGGGCAAATTTCGGCCTTTCTTTAAAAAAAAAAGGTAATACTAATTTAGGTTGCGACAATCCGATACGAGATGTTTTAATAATAATTGTTATTTTAATTGTAATTTTGTTGGAATCTATTACAATATCATTAATATAAGCTTTGGAAAAAGATTACACTCTGTGTGCTGTAACAAGTGCTAAAAGAGTATGTACTACGTTTCTTTGAAATCTGTTCAAGCTTTAGTTGATCATTTAGATGGTATATTCCTAAATGATTCAATACTACAGAAAAGTCGTATCGTAGTTTGGAAGTGTAGGAAGTAATCGAAAAATGCTCTTGAAGAATCTTTTTATTTGATCATTTTGTCCAATTTGTGGACTTAGTAATAAACTTAAAGCTGATCTATACGAGTTCAGGTCACCGTATTCGGCTCCCTCTTCGAAATACTTAAGTTAAAAAAAAAAAATCATATTAGGAATCGTTGCTTCAGACACACTAATAATATGTAATTGAATAAGGAAAAAACATTTTTTCAAGCCAACATCATATTGCTTCCATGAGTTTTCTGATAACAAGGCAATCATTACCTCAATTGCTGATGGAGGAATGCCTCCCTCTAGCCACGCTTGACTGGATAAGATTCCTGCTACCACGGTAAGTTTGGTGTGAATTTGCGATGGCTAAAAGAATGTGATAAAATAGGGTATTTTTATCTGGTTCAAAAAACTCATGGCGCTGTTAACAATAGTTTCATATACAGAAGATACCATGGCTGTGTAGGCCACATGGGTACTACCATGATATCTTCTGTTCTATCAGAGACTATTTTTTGTAATGTTCTTAACATAACTGAAAAAGGCGGAAAAGCGTAAAAATAATATTTGGACCCTGATATGGTGAATGCAGTACCAGCAAAGGCATCTGTGTTTCTATTCCATGATACATATTTTTATATTTGATATTTATCATGCTAGCAAACAAGTCAATATCAGGTTTATCAAACATTGACACAATAGTTTGATATGTAGCCTTAGATAATTGCCATTCTATGTCTGGATGCAATGTCTAGATTCTGCATCTGCAAATTTATTTTGTTTGGACTGTATATAGGTAGCATATATGTATATATTATGAGATTCACACAACTGCCATATATCCTTTGAATTTTTTGTGAGATGTGGAAATTGAATTCCCTCCATCTTGTTAATGTTGACATTAATATTAAAATTATTAATATGTATAATATATCTTAATATAGCAGTGGTATTATCTATACATCTCACACTCTACTCTCAATCGTATTCTCGATTGTAGAGGAGGCCCGTGCCCTGCAGTGGGACGTATATGGGCTGATACAGATACAGATTATCTATACATAGAAGTATTTGACAATGATGTAAGTGTTTAATAAATATTTTTAAGCCGAAAAAGGTGGCTATAATAACTATTAATGTGTTCTGTAAGTTCTGTTTTACTCCACTGTCCGCTAGCAGTCTGTTCTTCACAAGCAATACCCCACCCGGTGGTCGAGGCATCAGTGAAAATTTCGAGGTCATACTGGTCCTATTTTGTTTTACTTATCATACCACCATTGCAAGTCAGGTATTTAAGAAGCTGGAATATTCATATAATTATCATAATTAAAGTCATTTTTTAGGCTCAAATATTTTACATTGTCTAAATTTTTTGTACAAAGCCAACCATAATCTATTGCTAGACAAGCTGATATGAGCAGCCCCCACAAAACTAGCTAAGTTACGCATTTTGCAGTAATCAATGTTAAGAAATTTTTGTATCATGTATGTAAATGCCAATTTGACCTCAAATTTTTCTGAGTCTATGATGTTACCAAGAAAAATACATTTGTTAGGAACTATATAACTCTTCTCCTGGTTTATAATAAACCCAAGGGCAGTGATTAGAGAAGCACTCATATTTGTATTATACAAACACTCATTATATGAACGACTTATCAATAGAACATCATCCAGATATACTACTGACACTAAACCTGCAGATCTAAGTAACTGAATTACTGGCTTCATAATTTTTGTGAAAATGTATGGTGCAGTGTTCAAACCAAAGGATAAAACAGAAAAGTCATAAAGCTGTTCTTCATATTGAAATCTAAGGTACTTTTTTGAATCAGGGTAAATTTTAATCATGGAGTAAAATCATTTCTTCTAATTAGTTTAATAGCTGTGCACAAATCTTCTAATTTGAAGTGGTTTGTGTCAATAAATTTATTTAATATTTTTAAATTCAATATGAGTCTTTAGGAATCAGAAAGAAATCAGATAAGAATTGATCCTTACACAAGGCTTACATGTAGAAATAGCACCCAGTGAAAGTAATTTAGTTATAGCATCTAAAAAATGGCACTTATCTGCCTGTGATGCTTGTGGTCTTGGCATTAACTTCTTTGTAACCGGCTGGGTGAATTCTATGTTGTAACCTTGTATGAATGAAGGAATTTTTCAGTTACAGTTATGAGTGACTATTGGTAATAAAATAGTGATAAACTACCCATATAATTTACCATAATTCCTGGCGCCTCACGTTACGCTGTGGACACTGTTGTGACGGCAGTGATGAGTTGAACTGGGGATATTTCGTTGCTGCCTGCTCTTTCGTCCTGAATGGTTCGGGCTGCCTGTGTGGCCGAATCGGACCTTTCCAATTTAATGACTTTGGAGTGTTAACGGGCTGCTTTTTATAGGCTGTTTGTCAGCTGGCATAGGTTTTAACTCTGTACCCGACTTGTTAACTTTAATGTCTCCTCTAGGCCCTGGACGAAGAGATAATTATTAATCTTTGTTACAGACTGCAATGGATCTTTTATATCTTTCCCCAAGGAGGATAAGATAAGTCCTCTCCTTCTTACCAATTGAGAAAATTAGCTATGACAAAGCATTAGACTTGTGTCCATGGGAATTTTTATTAATTTTGCATCTTTGTCATTAGACATAATTAATCTTGTTAATGCTGAGAGAGTTGAAGTAAGTCTTGTCTGTTCCATTACTATAGCCTTATCACGATTAGCCAAAGCCTCAGACACTGCAGCCATCAGTTCGGCATTCAAGGCCAGGGTAGTAATTAATTTGCAGTTGCTTGGTACTATGTATTTGTTATTTAATTATTTCCTGCTTTCAATGGATAATCCATTACTAGCATAATGTTCCAATCTAATGGCCAATTCTTTTTGAATTTCATCACCAAATAAATCAGATTAAGTAGGGTCAGTACCAAGAATTTCTAAAATTGTGTTGTTTAACTCGGGTATGATCTTGTCTTGCACAGGATCAACTGAATGAAAATTAAAAGGCTGCAGATGTCAGGAAAATACTTGGAGGCTGCGTGGGGCACCCCGGCGTCAATTCAACTGCGTCCAATGTAACTGAATCAACCACCACCTGAGCTGATGTCGATGCAATCGGCTCATTTTGCTCCCCGCTTCCTGAAGTTGATCAAAATTATTTTTTGAGCAACATCCATATTGTTACCTATTCATAATAGCTAAGAAACAGTCGTATAGATCTGTTCGCAAGCTAACTTGTGGGTGGTGGTAACCGCTAAGAGTAACACGCAACCCGAGTAACAAATATAAAAATGAGGCGGTTTTTAACAATACATTAATATTGTATACATGTACGACACAACCAAGCAACGTTTAAACAGGTTGTCGCAAACTTTGTGTTGACAAGTGACAGCCGCGCGGACTGCCTGCAAGTCTTAAACACCTCATGGAAAAACAAAATAATTTTGTTTGTACTGACCGTTTAGTTTGTCCATATTCACCGGTGATATTGATTGGCTCAGTGAGCCGGGGCTACAGATAAATGAGCGTGGGGAGCAGTGCCGGCGACTTCGGAGTCCACTCATTTTCTTCCGTAATTTTCTTTCCAATCTGCGTAGTTTTTGCTCCAAATAGTTATAAACCACGTCTATATTCTTTATTATAGGCATAATTTCACTTATTTCACTTTAAACCAATTATAAACTGAATATTTGTAAACAAAGTGCGCAATATGGCGAAGCACTAAAACACGAATGAACTTGTCAAGAGATGGGGTGACCAACACTCAAAATAAGTAATGTCATTTTCATAAAAATATTACTTTTATTTTTAAAAATTCTCAATTTAGTGCAGGATTGGCGTACTAGTACACGATACTACATGTCTTCTCATGCTAATCTCGAGGACGAAGCAGTAGTATAATTACAATCAGCATGTTTTCTTAGTTATAGGAAATCACAACAAGCTCAAAGTATGCGCAGCACAAAGTAAAATTAAATTAAATTAAAAATTAAAACAATTTCGAATCTCAGTCCGCCCCGTGACTACGAAAGCTTTAAAGTAATCGAAACGTCGGGAAGTGAAAAATATAAATATTAAACCAAATTCGCGGTAAATTCCGCAAATAATAGTTTTATTTCAATGTGTAACATTCGCGTAAATCTAAGAAAGCATTATAAAAAAAATATCAATGATAATAATTGATAACACTACCAAAATATATTAGCAAGTACCACAATAATAATTGCTTGAAACATCCACCTTTAAAACCAATTAAAAATACACATTACTTCTTACTAAAATCAATCAACCATCAAATCTTACCACTCACCTCAGCCACTACATTGAAGTTAGGATGCCTAACTGCTGTGACATTCTGGAAGGTGCCATTATGTCGGGGCGCGGGGGTGAACGGCTGGTGCGGCGCGGGGGGAGCCAATACCATAAGGAATGGACGAGACTCTGTTTGATTCTCCACGTAACTGATGCCTAGTTCACGCTGAAAATGTCCAAATAAATAAATAACACCCAATAGTCACATACATACTCCTGACCCCACACTAAGATCGAGTCTTGTGTCGTTGGTATCAGGAACTACGAGAGACTTTCGGTCTCACAAACACCCAGACCCGAAAGAAATATTTGTGGGCCGCACAAACATTTCTCTCGGTGTGGGGATCGAACCCGCGGCCTCTCGTTTCACAGGCGGCGTCTAATCATCTGTGCCACGGAGGCTGTCAAAATGTTGGATTAATATTGCTGTCCCTGCAAAATGCTAAATTAAAGGTCTTTTGTACCCACGGTACCCTAAATATGTTTTTCATCAAAATAAAACGAATAAACTGCTGACTGCCTCAATGGCAAATTTCATTTATTGCAAAAGAATGTATTTCTTTTACAACAATTATATCCCCAACACCAAACTACGTAAATAATAATTTATTATGTACAATTTAATAACTGTCCCCCTTTTAATTTAACTTATTAACAAAGGAAATTGTAGGCGATAAGTTCTTTTCAAAATGCAATAAGAAGAATACTTCAATAAATCATATTATTATTAAAACTATTAACTTTATATCAATAGACATAAAGGCTTTTTCAAATACGTAAGTATATGTCTTTACACGAACGCACACATCGATACATGTAAGAATAAACATAATAAACTACCAAAATACGATAACTACTGTGTTCTCTTTTCCGCATATACAATTGTAGTTAGATAGAGCAAGACAGCGAATGTTTCAGATCATCCGATGATGGCGACACGATGGCGCGTGCCGCGTGCGGCGCCGCCGCACATCAAAGGTTGCAGTCGCGAATCGGTGTATGGATTGCATTTCGCGAAATACATTAAAATCCCGGTATTTTCACGACTGACATACTGTATCCCGCAGGATACAAGTATTTTCTGGCATTTTGAATAAAATTTATAACTTCAACGTAAAAATAAACTTTAGTGAAAAATAAAACAAGTTTTTTCAAGCGAAATAATTTTGCGAAAATGATACAATAGTCATGATTACGATACAAAAACAATTTGTGATTTTGCTAATTCCGTCTCACACAGCGGATCTTTAATCCCGGTTTTCAGTTTTAGATATTTCAATAAATTTCGCGCCCGATTTCTTTTCGGGATACGAATGTTGAGTACACAGAAATGGTGAGAACTTTCTGATGTGTGACGATATTTTGTGTCATGTGTGATAGGCACGCAGGATATTTATTTGCAGGCGCCAATCTAAGGCGCCTATGTAGATCGCAGGACTATGTAGGTAGCTCCTCAGTGTGTCCGATATCATGGCAATTTTTTTGTGTGACGTATTAATTTATTAGGGTGGGTACTTTAGTGAATGAACTGTGTCGATTTGGTAAAAAGTGGAATAGTGGCTGCGTTTTTAAAAGTGAAAAGTTTTAAGTGGAAAAGTGAAAATGTGTGGATACTTCGAATCACTAGCGTAGGTACTTCAGTGAAAAGTCTGTTTCGATTATGTAAAAAGTAGAATAGTAGCTGTATTTTCAAAAGTGAAAAGTGTAAAGTGTAAATGCAAAAAGTGAGAATGTGTAAGTGTGTGGAAAATATAAGGGGAAGTCGCCGTATGAGTGCAGTATAATAAGTAAGTTAATTTTGTTATTAATTGTTTGTTATGATTCTTAATTTAGTCTACGTAATATCCTTAACGCGTTATCTAATTTATAACCATTGAAAAAAGGTGTATACTGCCTGCCTGTACTAGTTGCAAACAGAACTGCAACTAATATTTTTTACTTCTCGATAAATGCGAAATATTGTCTTGTATTCTACCGCGCTGCAACGTGGTAATCGAATTAGTCAAACGCGGACATTATCACTTCTCCCGACCCGGGCTTCGAACCCGAGACCTCAGTCTTGTCTCAGTCAATCATAACGTAGGACAAATACGCCTTCCATTTATAACTTGTATTTAGTTAATAGTCGGCTGTTTCTGTAAGGGCCAGCCGATTCGAATCTTTTTGGACAATCAATTTAAAAATTATTTACTAATTGAGTAAGTACTTACAATATAATATATAAAATAATTAAATAAAGTTTATTTTTCTCCTCATAAAAAGCATACATAAGTTACCAACAAACTATTTTTACATAATACTCACAATAACATCAGTGAGATATTCATTAGTGGAATGCGTGGGCACTCCGTTGTTTGATATGACGTAGTCGTAGTACACCGAGTTGCCGACCAGCCCGTGCCACTCCGTCCAGCCTGGGGGGACCTGTTCAGGGCCACCGGCTTCCTTCACACCGTACTGAAATATAACAGGACAATATTTAAAAACGTAGTGCGTCTGAAGTGGTGGCCTGTTGGTAAACGGACTAGTCGCGGCTACCAATATATTCACGGTGGTCGCGGGTTCGAATCCCAGGGCACACCTCTGACTTTTCGGAGTCATGTCTGTATTGATAATCAATCACCACGCACTAAAACGGTGAAGGAAAACATCGTAAGGAAACCTGAATATCATGGCGATTTATAAGAATTTCTATGGTATGTAAGTCCGTCAACCCGCACTAGGCCAGCATGGTGGACTATATGGCCTAACCACTCTCAATCGTACTCTCGATTGTAAAGGAGGCACATGCCCTGCAGTGGGACGTATATAGGCTGATACAGAATATTTCAAGACTTAGCTTTTTATTTTAGTTCTGTCATATGTGAGAGGCCGCCTGGGTACCACCGCAATGTCTATTTCTCCCGCCAAACACCATTTTAAATGCACTGTTGTGTTTCGGATTGAAAGATATTAGTAGCAAGAATAACTACTGGACATTATTAAGCCTGGTCGGGGTCTAGTTTATTATAGCACGATTTGAGGGGTAAAAATTATTAGAGGTGGTAGGGATTGGGTCCCAGATTATATGTTTATCACTCTTATTAAAAGATAATGCATAGTTTTCGAAAAATTAATTATAATAGTTACTAACCTCAAATCACATATTAGGCAAAACGGAACGTTATTATGAGCGATTGACAAACAAATCGTTAGTAATATTTCAAATAAATAGTCTATGGTGTAAAATGTCGAGAGAAATCGGTGAAATGGAACGTAAAAACTACGCGTTTCAGTCATGTGTCAGTGTCAACAAAAAATTTTAGGAATGTTTTGTTGATGTTTTTGTTGTTTTTTGGTGGAGTTGTCGCATGCGATAGACCCATAAATTACGAAGATTGAATTGATTTTGCTTATGTTTTGTTGTTTTATAACGTCCTAGATGTTCAGAAGGAAGTTAGTGTACCCACTTTATGGACCAGTTAGGTCGACTGTACCCCAAAACCGACACGGGCCACCCCGACTTCACGTAGACTTTTGGCTACCACCCCTAGAGTGTATATAAAAAGCCGGAGGCGCGGAGGGAGAGCAGCCCCCGCCCGCTGTAACGAAGGATAGGTAACCGTGCGAGCCGTAGCGGCTGAGGCTGGTCGCCGGAGGCGACCAGTAAGCCGAAGCTGCGGAGGCGAGCTTGGGTGCCTATCCTTTGTTACGCAAGGGCGAAGGGGCTGTACTTCCCGCAGCGCCGGAGACGTTGCAGAAGCAACTTTTGTTTTGACATTTTGAGGTTAGGTTACTTTAATTAGGTTCTCAGAATTATGCCTTATCTTTTCATGGGAGTGGTACCAGGGGATAGGGTACACCCTCCCCCTCCTCCCCCCTACCCCCCAACCCCCATTTCGTGCTATAATATTCTAAACCTGACCCTTAAGCCTTAAAAGATCTTATGTCTCAGGATGGCGAGCGCCATGGAATGCCAAGCATTGCTTTGTATTTCACAGTGTTCGGTTTTGCTACTTTTCATGAGCGGTCGTAACGCTTATGGTATAACTCTGTTCGTGTCGAAAAAATAAATGTCATTGACATTTAGTCACGTTTTAGGCCCCAACAAGCGATAACGTTTATGATCATTTTTATCAGACTATTTTTAGCATAAACAAAAATAATAAAAGAAGAAGTTTATATTTTACATTATTACATACAAAAAGTTAGGCAAACAGAAGCCTAAAAAGTACGACCAATTAGGGACCTTGTGTGGCTTCAAAATAATTATAATAACCTCTAGCTACAAGTTATCCACTTCTGAAATTTGGTTTCTCTTAATGTACGAGTATATCTAGCGACAAAAACGGCATTTTTTGCATTTTAGTACTTTTCTTTTTATATTGCCTAACGGGTTTCCCATCCTTTTTTTCTTCCCACTTCTCTCCCGGTTGGATAGGCCGGTGTGGTAAAACCATTCATGGACCGATTTAGGTCTCCGGCCATGGATCCAAGCATAGGAATGTTCATTGGCGGCGGCAATCAATTACCATCAGACCAGCAATTTGCCTACTTACTAGACCTTTACATAACTCTTACCTGGTTCATATATTTCCCAGCATAGAAGGTGTTATACCCAGCACTCTCCAGTATCTTGGCGAAGGTGTAGTTCTCATGATATCTCCAGGTGGGTCCATAGCATCCACCGGTTAGACTGTTGTTCTGAACCATATGGTTGTGCACGTACATTCCTGTGAGGATGCTGGCGCGGCTTGGACAGCATATTGGTGATGCGGCGTACTATTTGTAAATAGAGGATAATCAGATGTATGAAGGTTTTGATCTAAGATAGAGTCTTGTAAATAAATAAATAACACTCAACAGTCACATACATAGTTCTACCCCACACTAAGATCAAGTCTTGCGTCGTGGGTATCAGGAACTACGAGAGACCGTTCGGTCTCACAACACCCAGACCCAAAAGAAATATTTATGGGCCGCACAAAAATTTTACTCGGTGCGGGGATCGAACCCGCGTGCTCTCGTTTCACAGGCGGCGTCTAACCGACTGCGCCACGGAGGCTATCACGGTGGCTTAACATTTCATAAAGGAGAATGCTCATTTTACGATGCAACATAGTGTCGTTACGAAGATTTTTGTGCCTCGATGAATTACCAAATTAAAATTATATATTTTCAATAAATATAAACATAATTGTGATCCAGGTCCGGAGTTCTCGAAGCAATGAACTTTAAATTCAGTTAAACATATTTTTTTGCCTTGACTCTGTGAACGAAATGTAAAATGTAATGATAATTACTTTATGTTATGGAAATCTTTCGCCCGGGATGAAACAGGAAAACGTTTAACGGTAAACCATAAAAATGCTATAATACCTAATGCATTTTAAGATATTTTTTTTACAGATACTATGAATGGGCTTGGGCATTCTCCTTTTCATTTCTTCGGTTTGGAAAATATTTTCTATATTGCAGTAGATGTCGCCTTATCCCTGGACCTAGAATTCCTTGCTTTCACGGTGATATTACGACTGAAACTATGGACACCGATTCGCTTAACAATTTGCCTTTCGTTAACTTGGAAAACAATTACTAAACTGTTATTATTTTTGTCGAAACACCAATGCTAAATACCTACTATATTACTCTTTCCCCTACATTAATTTTCAAAAGCCTTTAAGCCACGGAGGCTTACATTAAAGAATATAGGTTCTAGTCCCTTCATAGACTTCAGTTCAGTAGGTACCTATATTATGTTAGCTCAAATCTCTACGTAGGTATGTCTTTCTAGTGTGCAAGTGCAAATAAG
Organism: Hyles euphorbiae; assembly: GCA_023078785.2. NCBI lineage: Eukaryota > Metazoa > Arthropoda > Insecta > Lepidoptera > Sphingidae > Hyles > Hyles euphorbiae. The sequence goes on along the minus strand of CM041044.1, from coordinate 12,060,527 downwards.
ATTATGTAAAGCAAGTAAACCTGAGCTTTGTTGCATCATGATGTAACCATGGTAGATAAATGATAATTTATAGATGGTCCATTCCAGTGATTAGGTAGGTATTACAATACACGTAAATATTAATGCATACCTACATGAATGTAAGTATTCTTTGTGAATGAAGGTAAGTATTACGTAAATATTATTGACTATAAATATTTAGTTCAGTTTTTTATTTATGGCAAACAGTGCCGATGTCGACAATTCTGCCAATATCAAATGTGCTATGAGTACCCGTGTGTTTTGTTAGGCTGCGAGTACGAAGTAAAGATTGATTTATTTCATTTGGTTATCAATTGATTGCAAGCAATAAGTCGACATTAAACTAAATGTATTAAATGATATAAATATTTATTAAAGACTTGAGATAAAGACTGACCTTGACAATTATATTCATGGATTATTCTGACTATTGTTTTGTGTTTACTATTATCGATTTGTTACAATACGTCATTATTGGTCATTATTCGAAGGACTAATGAAGTGAAACGTGTAAACGAATGTATCGGATTTTAAATCAGACACGGTATAACTAATAAATAATGAGATGTAATTGCTATGCATGCTAATCGGCGTTTCAAAAATACTCTTCGAAAAAATATTTAATATTTTACAAGTATTCATTGATGATTTCGCAACATGTGAATATGTGCATTCTTTGCAAGAATAACGAACTTCAGATGAGAAATAAGTGTACCTATGTGTGAGTACGAATTTCAATAATATAACATTAAGTGATCACTTTGAAAATAGAAAACATGTAATGCTTTAACTCAAAATATGCAAAAAAGTGCTATATTTTCAACTTACAGAACTGGTAAAAGTGACACCCTCATTCGCAATAAACCGTTGTACATTCTTCATCGGATCCTGAAATTAAAATAAAACAACACATTGTTTCACTAATTCATTTATTCCACATAATAACTATATTTTACTAACCATACCACCCAGTACAACATCTTGATCGTCCGTTAATATTATAACAAAGTTTGGTTTCTTCTGTTCATCACAGACTGACACACTCACAAACAAAAATAACAGTAGGTAGTTAAGCATTTTGTTTTATTCTATTTTAATTTAATGTGGAATGGCGGGCATAATTTCAAGTCCCGTGCACTCGCTAGCGATAACTACGCCGACTGAGAAAAATCCGACACTCTTCACCAGTGACCTGAAAGTTAAAAACGTTATCTTAGTTAGGGTAAGCTGACCTGTGTGCGACATTGATTATTTTTTGTTAACGTAAATTCTGACTAATCATACATATATTATTGTTAATGCAAGGTATTTTTTTACATGAAATCCTGTGTAGATTGAAATGAGCTGATTTCATTGCTTTTTTGATAATTTGTATGCAATGTTAGTAGACAGCAAATTTTCATTTGGTGTATTTACAACTTTTTCTACATATTAAGCAATTAAGATTGAAAGGTAAACTTGGTTTTTATTGTGTTTCTATATTTAAACAATTTCTGTTTAAATAAATATAATGAAATGATTTCTATATAATTTCATTAAATATATTCTAATTTGTTTAATTTTTAAATTGACATGAATACATTATCTTACATTAGATCGAGTTATAATAATAATAAATAACACCCAACAGTCACATACATAGTCCTGACCCCACACTAAGATCGAGTCTTGTGTCGTGGGTATCAGAAACTACGAGAGACTTTTCGGTCTCACAAACACCCAGACCCAAGAGAAATATTTGTGGGCCGCACAAACATTTCTCTCGGTGCGGGGATCGAACCCGCGGCCTCTCGTTTCACAGGCGGCGTCTAACCACCTACGCCACGGAGGCTGTCATGTCATGTTATGAATGAAATGCTCCATATACAAAGTTATTCAGTTGCTTTATAGCCATACAATGATTACGAAATTTTGGAAGAACAAGAATAAAAAAGCTTTATTTCTGGTCTACAAATTATTTGTAGACATTTAAATCGGAATCAATGTGATTTTAACTTTGTATATGACTGAACACTAACTTATGTATGTAAAACAGGAAATATATAATTGATTTACTTTAGAAGTAAATACTGATGAATCATGACCCCTGACTTGGGATAACCTTACATCTTTATAAACATTAATATGTGTTTGTTGTCTTACACTTTCAAGGACTGACAGAGTAAAATTATCAAAAGTTTTATATAGAGGAAAAATAATTTTTAAATATACCTTTTTAAATTTAAATGTTAAGAAAATAAATAAACAATCATTTTCACTGGGATATTTTTGTTTTAAAGTGGAATACAATCTTCCTGACTAATAAAAATAATTACCAGCACAAGTATAGAAATTTAGAAAAAAGTAACCCCCACTCATTGAGGTATTATACTAGAGCGGACATTAGGAACAAAATCTCTGCATATTGTGCGTGCACATGGGTACTCAGTGAAGCGAGAGCGAAGATAATATTAGTGCATACGCATGACAGAGACAGAAATAGAAGGAGCGGTACAGTACCCTTCATTGTGTTACAAACATTTTGTTTGCAGTGTCCCCTCTAGTATATTATCTCAATGCCCCCACTAAATATAAATTTATAAAAATGTAGGTTAAATGACACCTAAGTTTTATAATATAAAGCTAATTTTACAATCCACGGAGGATTCATTAAAACATAAACTGAAGCAACTTACAGAGCATTGCATCAGCAGTTTGTATACAAAAACTTAAATGATTATCAGTAAAGTTGAAACATTTGTCAATAGATACCTTTTTACAGGATAATATGTTTGTGTATTTAACTTGTTAGTTATTATGGTTATCAATTGATATTAAGGATTACTTTAATGATTCCACATCTACGCCATTATGAATAAGACTTAGAAAATAGTTTATTTTACCTCTATCATCCAAAATTATATGCATCATTTTGTTTTATGACAGTAAAAATCTAGCAGTCAAATTTATAGAATTGTATGTTTTACAAAATTGATATGAACCATTCAAAGTTTTAATTTCCAATTTTCACATTCTCTTCCGTTTAAATTTATGTGGGTTACTTTAAATAAAATATTATTCTATTAAGCATACCTTATGAAGCAACAATGTTTTTGGTTGCATATAAATTTGCATTATTCTTCACAACATCGCAATACGTCTATACTTTTAATTATATTTAATATGGTCAGTATTAGTCATATATCGTCATTATAACTGTAAAATGTTCAGTCAAGTACGCAGTTATCACATTTCGAAAAGTTAGGTTATGTATACTTACCATTTAAAAGGGTCGTAATAGAAATCCTTTATAAATGAAACAACACCCTTTTTGCCCATTATAAGTTAAATAACTGTGTTATTCTTTACGAATACAATCCAGTTAACGACAATTTTATTATGTTGAAATCAATAATTCATCAGAATTACAAAAAATAATTTGACAACCATTACAAATGGCATAACGAAATGTTGCCATATAAAAAAAAAACAGTAGTGAAATCGATATTTCCGATTAAACCAATAATTAAGAAAAAACAATATAAACAAATAATTTATTTATTCATAAAAATAGTAGTCAAAATCCAATCAGTATAATGTGATATTTTTGTGTAAACACCGGGGTAGAACCGATGTCCGCAAGAATATCCGAACGAGACCAATCCCACTACCAGTCCTTTGTAAATAAGAGGGCCGCCGGAATCTCCATAGCATCCGTCAGGGCCTCCCGCTTCCACCTTTCCAGCACATAACATAGAATCAGCTATAGGTACGTGGATAGTTGAGTACCGCATTCGGCAGATATCTTGATCAACGGTGAATAAATTCGTATGCTGAAGCTGGTCTGGTTGGATTCCGTCTGGCTGAATTAAAAAACAAAGTTAGGTACTAGGTATATATGTACTAATTTATTAATTATTTTCTATAACGGTGAGTTACACTGTTGTGCTTTTGCAGTTAACAGTTTAATAAAATACATGCTTATAAACTCACGCCTTTTTCAAGAGGGGATAGGCAGAGAAGCTATTTAGTAATGTACTCTGGGGAGGCTATCAAGAACACCCACTTTTCTCCTTCCATGTTTTGTCCCATGATGTGATAGGCGTGCCAATCTATTTTAGTACCTACATAATCTAGTCAAATATATCTCTCACTTTTTCATAACAATGTTTTTTAAATTTAGCTTTTTGTGTATCGGCAAAGGAAAATATTCTCTTGTAAGTTTTGGATAAGTGAAAGCCATAGTCTGTGTAAGCAGAAATAAAAAGCTAATTTATTAGTTGCTTACCTCTAAAACGCCCCATCCCATCAGAGTACATACAGAATTAGGTTCTATTTCTGTTTTGTATTTAATTATGGTGCCTTGTCTTACGTCCTTGCCGAATATAAACGGCTTCGACACAACAACAACAGCTATATCGTTGGTATAGTAGTATTTATCGAAGTTCTGATGAGGTATAATGGTTTTTATATTGTGGATGAATCCTCCTCGGGTACGGAAAGATGAACCCACACGAAGTCTCCAGTAGTTTGGCAAAGAATAACTATAAGAAATAACGTTTAAAGTTTAAATTGAGTACAATCATTGATAAAAATAATGTGCAAAAAATTGTTTCAGGTTAAATAACATAATCTGATCATGGTTAAAAAAAAATAGATTCAAATAGAGCCTACAATAATACAATATCATATTCAGCAATAGAAACTCACTGCTGAACATAGGCCTCGCTCAAACATGTCATAACGATGTAGGGAGTTACTCTGTGTTTCGAAACGAAACTTGAACATTCGGAAGTTCGACGTACGAGTATACGATAAGATATTTCCACTTCTTAAAAAATAATTATTATTCTCTATGAAACTTATCATTTACACCGAACTTAATATAGGATTACGATGTACGATACAGGATTCGAACATTTTATAAAGTATTTAGCACAGAACAATAAGAAAGTATTTAGGGATATTTGTAAATTTTTACGTACGATTTTCGAACATACGTCGTCGTGTCGAAGTACAAAGTAATTCCTGGGGGGTCCCAGGATTGCGAATCATATTTATTAGTCAGGGCAGGGACAGGGGCGTCCCACGCTGATGCCATATAGAGGGGAAGGACCGAGATTTTTACTGAAAGAAAACATCATTTTGATTATGAAAACAATTCGAACTGCATTCAACTAGTTTTGAATAATCGCATGTCTCTGAAGCAGGAATCGAACCCGCCATATTGAAAAAAAATAACGCCCATAATTTTAAACATAGATTTAGATTTAAATACCAATCAAAAAGGTTGATCATAAGGGATTATTTTTCACCGCATAACATAGCATCCCAAATAAAAGGAAGAACAAGGAAATAACAAAATCCGTTGTTAGATTCACAATTAAATCGACGAAAAGGCTAATTAATTCTTTACTTTCCTGAAATAGTAAATTTAAAATCTCATGGTCTCCCTTTTATTTAATATGCTATGTTAAATGGTGAAAATAATCCTAATGATCGAGCCTTTTGATTGGTATCGTAAAATTATGTTTGTTTACCGCGTGGCGGATTCTGTTCCCGTTTCAGTCATCTGATTTTTTAAAAATCTTTGGCTTCAGTTTATATTGTTTTCAATATTAAAATTATGTCTCCATTTAGTAAATTTTTTTATCTATTTTTTTTGTTAATATTTCCCTGCCATGTGGCATCGGCGTGTGACACCAGATGTACATATAAATAATTGTTTTTACGCCTTTGGTTCAGAGTAGGAACCCATAGCTTTGCTTCTAGACAAGTTACATATGCCAAAAAAACAATAATATCAATTCAACTTACTTCCTCCCAGTATTGGCACTGTACTGAAAGCAATGCGCAGTAGATATAACATGACGGGCTGTTAGAATCACCCCAGCACAATGTTGGATGAACTGGTTGTTGCCCCAAATGTCGAGAAGCAGCTGGGCTAGTATAGGATACCTGTCTATGGACGTCGGCTTGCCTTGTATCACTCGTAATTGGATTTGGGAGTCCGCTGGAAATTAATATAATTAACTATAGTATTCTTTTCTTCCCACATTCTTCTTTCTTATAATATGAGATGATTTTTTTGCTGCCTAAGGCTTAAGCTTCGGAATAATATACATTATGCTACCACTTATTCGACTGTTCTGTGGCCAGTATGAGATAGCAGATAGGCAGATCGGCATAATGGTTTCGAATGTTTATATTTTATTGATTACTAGCTTTTGCTCGCATCTTCGCCTGGGTGATTACCTGTACATTACATATGTTTTACATACTTAAAAATCGATAGATACTCCCCAAACCTTATTTCATCCCTATTTCTCCCCGCAAAAGGAGAAAAAACTAAAACCACAAATTACTTTAGGTATTATTTGTTTGTGATTTTTCCGTCCCGCCTCGTACCGTTAAATCCCGTCCATTCCACTCTCATTCCCTCGTCACATCCCTTTGAGTGCAAAAAAGTAACAAATCTAACGGAATTCCTTCTTCATTTTGAAAAGTGTAAGTATATGCACCCGAACCGCTAGTTAATTATATATATATATATATGTATATATACAGGGTATATCAAGACTGCCACCGAAAACGAAGCCGGGTGGTAGTTTAAGCGACTTCAGACACAAGGCAACAGAAAAAGTTGCAAAAAAAAGCGACAATTTTTTTTGTTATTTTTTTCCTATGACCATATTTTGGTGGTAAAAACATTTTTTCCTAAAATAATAGTGTATACCCTTTTCTTTATAAATAATCTACGGTATACAAGAGTTTAAATTATTATTTTGGCATAAACTATGGATTTACCACACAAACATGACGATTTTTAAAAAATCATAAAAAATAATTGTCGCGTTTCTTTGCGAAATTTTTAGTTGCATTCTGTTTGTAGTCACTAAAACTACCACCCGACTTCGTTTTCGGTAGCACTCTTGATATACCCGGTATATATATATATATATATATATATATATATATATATATATACAGGGTATATCAAGACTGCTACCGAAAACGAAGCCGGGTGGTAGTTTAAGCGACTTCAGACACAATGGAACAGAAAAACTTGCAAAAAAAAGAGACCATTTTTTTTTTGTTATTTTTTTCCTACGACCATATTTGGGTGGTAAATACATTTTTTCCTAAAATAATAGTGTATACCCTTTTATTTATAAATAATCTAAGGTATAAATGAGTTTAAATTATTATTTTAGCAAAAACTATGGATTTACCACCCAAAAATGACGATATTTAAAAATTCATAAAAAATAATTGTCGCGTTTCTTTGCGAAATTTTTAGTTGCGTTGTGTTTGTAGTCACTAAAACTACCACCGGGCTTCATTTTCGGTAGCAGTCTTGAGATACCCGGTATATATAAGACTGCTACCGAAAACGAAGCTGGGTGATAGTTTTAGTGACTACAAACACAATGTAACTAAAAATTTCGTTAAGAAACGCGACAATTTATTTAAATTATTTTTTAAATATCTTCGAGTTTGGGTGGTAAATCCATAGTTTTTGCTAAAATAATAATTTAAAGACTTGCGTAGCGTCTTTAAAAATTAAAGGGTGTACACTATTATTTTAGAAAAAGCTTTGTATTTACCACCCTAATAAGACTATAGAAAAAAAAACACAAAAAACATCGGCCAATTTTTTTGCACAAAATTTTGTTGCATTGTGTCTAAAGTCACTAAAACTACCACCCAGCTTCGTTTTCGGTAGCAGTCTTGATATACCCTGTATATACATATAGATGACGGTCTTCTAAACCAGATGCTGAAACAGGAACGCGATGTACTCGCGTGGTTCATAAAACATAGCTATTCCCCGGTTAGGTGCGAATATAACTAAGCGAATAAAAAATAAGATTCATGGCATACTAAGCCTGGGTGGTGGTCTTGGATCTAACTATATCGATTGCAGAGGCGCTCTTGCTGGGATGTTTTAAGCTAATATGGATGTATATTGTATAGTCACTAGATAGAAACTTCATCGATCATAGTTTTCAAGAAGAACGAATTGATGACACAATACGACAGAATTATAATGTGTCTTTCACTCAGAACTTTAGAGCTTCGAGATATCAATCAATATTTACATACTAATGACTCTACCATGAACTAAATTTCATACACAAATTGTTTCTTTATTACTCTCTTGAGGTTACTCCAGTTAATTGAAAATCCATAACTTGGATATACATTATCATTTAGAATCAGTATATTGGCAACAGCTTGAAGTAACAAGAAGCGTATAGAACGCAATTACCTAACAATGGCTCATATAAAGAATTTAGAAAATCTCTCCGAAGATATATTGGAAGAAGATTTTATAAATATGTTTAAACCGATTTTTATATTGCAAAGATTATTTGGAACTCTTCAAATAGACATCAAGCACAAGTTTATCACCGCTCCATCGCTGATGAATCAATTTATATCAACGATAATTTGGATTGTAAACACTATATTCCTTTTTGACTACGTGCTAAATTATCAAATCGATTCACGCTTATACATGTTCAAATATGGAATTTTATTTAACGGTTTAACAACTGCTGTAGTTGCTTGGAGAAACAATTTTTCACAAGGAAATACAAGCAGTCAGTTGTATGTAAAACTGCAGAAAATAGACCACGGATTAAAAATTAAATCTCAAGATTTTAATAAGAATTTGAAATACATTTCTACTTCATTAGTAATCATCGTCAGTTTCTGGTGCTTATTTTTGTTGATTGTGTTTAATGTATATAATTTTAGTGTACCAATGACCATAGCAATGTCAGCAAATATTGGAAACTCAGTGGATGTAATTTTAGTGTTCTTTATAATGTATTTTTTAACAATCCGGGTTGAATATATTAACAAAATATTGTCACCTACTGAAACTGGGCACATAAATATAGTATCCTTCATTACTAAAATGCTGTTGTTTAAATCTGATACAACCATTGAAGAAACAGTTCCTGAAGAAGCTGTAGTTGGTATGCATTGTATTTTAGATGCATTCGCCGATATGATGGATATTTTCGAGTATTCTGTAAGTACATGGATTATAATTGTTTGTAGAACGAATCACCTGGCATTGACACTGCTTAAAGTCAGTTCATTAATGTTGTATTTGAAAACCAATCGTGTTCCTCTAAGGAATATTCTTGATGTCTATTAAATAACATTTTTCATATTCACAGATATTCTCGTTTATGTGTCAGATGATGGCTTGTTGTTTGATCACCACGCAGAACATAATAATATCAGTAAAGGAACAGGTAATGATTCTCAGTAGGTAGTTCTTCTAACTTTAGCTTACTTATTTATTGGCAACGACTTCGAACATCTTCGCCAAATTGAAATCTATTGATCATAGTTCTCAAATACAACTTTATTCTAGTTTAATTTCATCGTGGCCCTTCCATAATTTTGTGTGTTTTTGCAATGAAACTGTATACATATTTTTTCAGGTCACCCTGGATCTCCAAATTTTCTTATACGTAGTGCCTGTTTTACTCTCAATGATTATGGTAATGCTAGCTGTATGTCTCATGGCCCAAACGCTAACAGAAAAACTTGAGGAGTCAAGGAAACTTTGTATAAACGTCACAGCTTCGATTGAAGATGGTTCGTATATATGTTATTTTTTGTAATAAGTAAATACACATCTAACAGTCATCGATCAGGATCGAACCCGCGGCCGCCGTGTCGGCTCCGGCGTCTAACCAACTGCGCCACAGAGGCTATGAAACATGTAATTTTCAATTATTTTGTACAATTTAATTTCTTATCATCTTTTGTATGTTTTGAGTTGAGCCATGACCGTTACATTTTTTGTTCACAGACAAACCCAGGTCGAACGCAAAACGCATTCTATTACTTGTGGAAGCGAAGAGGAATATGGCTATATATGATATTTATAAACTGGGCACTAGATTGCCTCTCAATTTATTTGCTATAACGGCGAGTTACACTGTTGTGCTTTTACAAATAGCAGTTTTATAAAATGCTATGTACAATTATGAAATTAAAGTCAATAGGAAGTTATTTTATCGGGTGTAATCACTACATTTCCTGTCATATCCAATAAAGTAGATTTTTAGTAAATCATGCTAAAACACATTTCAATTTATTTTTATTTTATCTCGGCTCCTAAGGATTAGCGCGTGACGTTAAAAATTATTTACCTTGCTCAAATCTTGGGGTATCAAATGCAAACACTTTTTCAAGCATGACTAGGTAATACATGTACAAACATAAACGTCACGCCTGTATCTCATAGGGGCAAGCACTTTGCTCGATCATGACATAATATGATGACGAATGATGATGATGACGAATGACGAAGCGAAAGCTTCGTCCACTTTCATTAATCTCTTCATGCATTCAGGTCGGTTCACGGTACTTTTAACCTAACCTTTACTTTTTCATCGATCAGTAATTTCAGAAATTTGTGCGTCCAAACAAACAACCTATTCAACTTATTTTTGTATCTATACTAGTAAATAAAACATTTATTACAACCGTGAAAGCCTACACCATTAATTATTGCTTTTTCAGTATAATAATATTCTGTTGACACAGGTTGCGCGTTTAAACTTTCGCACCTCCAGAAGCCATTGACTTATCCCTTATAATTCGCGAAAACTTTTTAATGAGATGAGTTATGACTACGTTTAATTATATTAGTTTTACGCATAAAATCGAGTAATAAATAAGTGTCGCTTTTGAGTATGAAACCCTTTTTCCTTGCCATATTTTTTATGTATTTTTTGCTTACAAAAAAGATACCTGTCCTTTGTGTTTTTGCTAGTGGTTCACGGCGTTACATAATTAGTATAGGTAAGTGAATGTTTTTAGTATTTTTCTTAAAAAGCCAGTGGAATATCAAGCATTGCATTGTAATTTTTTTGGTGGTGTTTGGTTTTGCTACTGAGGAGTCAGTACTGAATATGAGCGGTCGCATAGGTAGGTACTATCAGGTATTATTAAGCGAATGGCATGCTTGTCGGAATTTAAGTATTTGTCGCAATATAAAAAAAAACATCGATTGTATCACCTAAATAGTCTACAATATAGACATAAAATCTTTAATACTTTGTAAATGTATACGCAAATAAGAATTTATTTATATGTTACCCTACACGTAACGGTGTTAAGAAAACTCCTATAACACATTTTCAGTGTAAATTCAAAAAGTTACCTTGAATGAAACACGTCGTTAAAACCGCAGTCACTACGACATATTTCAAATCCATCGTGATGTGATGACCACACACTCGTCCGGAGTCCAGACGTAACTGATGCGTAACGTGTGTACACTGTATTGAGAATATCTTATGATGAACTCAAATTATAAAGAACTTAGAGAACTTGTAGTGAATAGACTTAACAATCTTGATCGTAGATGGTGTGGGATTTTTTCTTGTGTTAATTTAAATATCTGTTAGGTTATTTATCTTCTGTGGTTTTTGGACTACTTCGAGATTATGAGAAAATGTTGAAGTTTTTGGTATTTCAGAGCGCAATGAACCCTATAATGTTGGGGGTTTTAACTTCGCATAACAACTATTGGTATATAAAGAATTAAGAAGTTGAATGTTTAGTTGATACTTACACATAGTGCATATAAATCTAGCAATCTGTTGTGATATATCACAAAATTCATCATTCTATCGGTTAGGCGTTAAGAGAATCGATATTATAGCTTTTCACTTGGTTAGGTGCTTATCAAAAAACATAGGTAGAAGATTTTGAATTTAATTGCACTAATATTTAAAGTAATAATGTATAATGCTCTTCACTGTTTTCATTTAGTTATCAGTAAAATGAACACATGATTTTAAGCGTTTTAGATTAGGTACAGAGTGCAGGGCAACATAATTTATAAACTTTTTTTTTTATCTGGTTAAATATTTTATAGTATACGTATCTGAATATTAAATCTACTTTTCTAAAGCCGTGACTAAAAGATATCATTAGCAAGGTACAAGTATCAATAAGGCTCAATCCGCGTAAAATGCAAATAGACCGTTTTTCAATTTTACAAACATCAATCACGCTGAGTGGTTCGCTGAGATAGTGTTTAAATAGAGATAGATCCGACATCTTGCGATGGGTTAGTTTACATTCTATAATCATCAACTTTAATATTGATTTTGAAACTATAATTATTGTTTTTGTTAGTTGTTGCGGTCTCAATGTGTCGCAGTCGAGTGATTGATGATTAGTGAATTGATTAGTCAGAGTAAAATAGCTTTGGGCAGAATTTATGCAAAATATGCGTTTACTGTTAGAGGTGTTAAAGCTTTATTTTGATGAAACGAAATTCATTACTATGATCTTTTTATCAACAAGTAATACTATCGCTTGATCGGAATTCGGAACGTGTTACTGTTTTGAATAAGGAAATACCTAAAAAGATATTTCACAAATACAGGGTATATCAAGACTGCTACCGAAAACAAAGCCGGGTGGTAGTTTAAGCAACTTCAGACACAATGCAACAGAAAATGTTGCAAAAAAAGAGTGATTTGTTTTTGTTATTTTTTCCATATGGTCGTATTTGGGTGGTAAATACATTATTTTTCCGTAAAATAGTGTATACCCTTTTATTTATAAAGCTTCTAAGGTATAAAAGAGTTTAAATTATTATTTTCGCAAGAACTATGGATTTACTAACCAAAAATGATGATATTTAAAAAAAAAAAATGTCGCGTTTCTTAGCGAAAGTTTTAGTTGCATTGTGTTTGTAGACACTAAAACTACCACCCGGCTTCGTTTTCGGTAGCAGTCATGATATACCCGGTATATACACAGCCTCCGCGGCGCTGTTGGTTAGATACCGGCTGTTAGGCAAACGAGAGGCCAGAGGTTCGATTCCTGCACCAAGACAGATGTTTGTATATACTACAAATATTTGATTCGGGTCTGGGTTTGTGAGGTTAAAAGTCTTTCGTAGGTTCAGATACGCACGACAAACAGCCTCCGTGGTACAGTTGGTTAGGCCACCTCTGAAATCAGAGGCCGTGGGTTCAATCCCCGCACTGAGAGAAATGTTTGTGCGGCCTACAAATATTTCTTTCGGGTCTGGGTGTTTTGTGAGACCGAAAAAATTCTAGTAGTTACTAGTTCCTGATACCCACGACACAAGACTCGATCTTAGAGTGGGGTCAGGACTATTTATGTGACTGTTGGGTGTTATTAATTAATTTATTTATTTACACAAGACTTAAATCGTAATGTGAGGGCAGAACTATGTATAATACGTAATATTCGGTGGATTTAGTTCCTTATTTATTTAACCTCTTGTGTAGAAGTAATGAGCTTAAACCAGAATTTTACTGACAATGACGTTTATTACTTTTTTTTTAGTAAGTACGTGGTAGCCTTTTGGTAACGGATTAGACGCGATTACCAAAATGTTCACGGTGGTCGCGTGTTCAAATCCCAGGGCACGCCTGTGACTTTTGAGTCATGTGTGTGTTGGTATACCTATTCAATGACTATGCACTATAACGGTGAAGGAAAACATCGTGAGGAAACCTGCATACCAAAGCGATTTGCATGAATTTCTATGCTGTGTAAAAGTTCGCCAACCCGCACTAGTCCAGCGTGGTGAACCATATGGCCTAACCGCTCTCAATCGTATTCTCGTTTGTAGAGGAGGCCCTCCATAAATAACAACGCATTACGCAATGCTTGGCATTCCACTGCGGTCGCCATCCTGAGACATAACATCTTAAGTCTCATTATATCTAGTGTTTGCTGTACTATTGGAAATATTAATGCACAATTAAATAATACGTCATTTAATATTTCATTGTTATGATTATAATTACATATGACACATATCAACTCAGTTTGGTAATTTTTAACATAATATAAACGTTTTTTTAAAGAAAATAATATAACTAACTAATGAAACACACAACACATTTTAGACAAATGTTTCACATTTGTGTAAATTATACCTAAGTACTATTTGTAACAAAATGTACACTAACAAAAAAACTTAATATTTTATTGATAAGTAATTTAAATTACAATGTGTATTACATTTTACATATTATGTAAAATAGGAAAACATCGTGGGGATACTTAGGTACATGCCATAAGATATTATCAAGATTTTCTGTGCTCTGATACAGTAAATTAACTTGTTTCATTCTATCAAAATATGTTTTCAGGAGTGGAAAACTTAAGTTTAAGAATCTGGAATAATTGCATTTGAATATAATGTTACCTAAATACATTTTTTGGACTACAAATAGAATTAGGAAACATAATACATTTTTTTCTGATTACAAATAGAATTTTGAAACTATTTTATGGTAATAACAAAATTATTATTTCTTACGACTAAAGGATAATGTAGCAACAATAGATTATTCCTACAGGTGAAACCATGAACTGAGCATTGCTCTTTATTCTCTGGCAATCAATTACAAAAACAAGTGAAAGTCGAAGGTGCAAAAAATATTGGATTACTTACATATTTACCTCTCGGTGGTATCAAATCAAGCATTATTCCTAGTTCTTTTTTTTTAAGCAGACAATATTTTATGTCTACAAAAACTTTTAAATTGATGTTTAGGTATTATACCTATAATACATGTTTTCAAAAGTCGATTTGGCGCCATAATATGACATTTTCGAAGGTGTGGTGCGAGTATAACACAAAAAAAAAATACAACTAAATATTCTGTGAAAATGTTAAGCATCTACCTGTTACAGTTATTAATATTGAGAGAAAAATACGAAAAAAACAGGTTTATTGTATTTCTTAATATTTGATTTTTTTCATTTTTAGTATTTGTTGTTATAGCGGCAACGGAAATACATGGTTTGTGAAAATTTCAGCTTTCTAGCTATCATGGTTTATGAGATACAGCCTGGTGACAGACAGACAGACAGCAGAGGCTTAGTAATAGGCTCACGTTTTACCTTTTAGGTATGGAACCCTAACAACATTTATGCGCCAGAGTCAACATATTAAATCTTCATAAATATGAACATGGGCGACAAAGATGCAATTTTTTAAAATTATATTACCGTATTATCCCTTTACTGCGTATTGCAGCCTGAATTTGACTGTCTATACTTGTATAATATTTCATATAACTCAATAATTTTTCTACCCTCGTTAAATCACCATCAAAGAAGGCCCTAGATAATTGCTTTTGTAAATCCTTCATTAACGCCTTATTTTCTTCATTAAGTTTCATTATTTCTTCTTCAGTTTCAGCACTTTCTACTTCCTCATTCTTTTCCATGATTTTCATCAGGAATTCTTGGTCTAGTAGTTGGGTGCTCTCTGGTATATCCTTGCCTCTTAAGCGTAGCATGTATATTCCTGGAAAGGATTTAGTAATAATATTAGATTCATCTGTTACCTTTCAATCACAAACAAACTTTGTTACTCATTGTCATATCTTACCCTAAGCACTTTTGAATTAAGTTTTTTTTGTTTATTACTGAGGTTAAGGAAAGATTTAATAATTTAAAATCAAACATTTTCAATAAACTGTGCTCTTAATTACTTAATGTAAGTAATAATTCTATTTTTTTATGTTTTTGTTACAAGCATTTTATTGTTATGTTTGTAAATATTCTTTATTTATGTTTACTTGTAATATATAAAACTTTTCTTTCTTTTTTGGGTAAGCATAATGCCTTTTGATGGTAAGCATACTGTCATCCAGTCAGAGTGCCACATACTTCTTTTAAGGAAATGAGAGGATAGAATGGAAAAATTCCTCAGAGCATTCACTGTGATACATGCTGTAGATTAAGCTTAGATTCCAAACAAAATTTATATTCTTTTATCAATTTGTTAAAGGTAGGTTGCTGTTAGTTTGTAAAGCTATAGTACAGATTAGTTGGTTAATTTGGGTGGTACTGCTGTCTCACAGGAAGCCTCAAAAAAAAATATATTTACAGGATTGCTTTTGTAATTAGGTTCCTTAAGTATCTATAGATATGTTCCCAAATAAATTATGAAGTAAAACAGTAGTAATAACACATTACCTCTTGCCATAGGTTCAAGTAGTGTATTGTACGCTTCATTGACTAAAGATGAATACATTTCCGATATCTCCAATTCTTCTTTTTTCCTGAAGAAGAAAACCTGGATTAAGTGTTAAGAAATAACAGGTGCTGTAAATTTAAACCATAAATGTATGGTATATGGGGGAAGAACTAATGAATGCATTTCATTGTTAATAAGCTTTTAAACTCAAACAATTTGTGTGTTTTTTTAGGATTGATACTGATTGATACAAGTAATTTGGGTCTGTAGTACCTACATTTTCCTCTGAATGGGATGATTATTACTATTGAATGTAAAGGAAATAACAAGATGTCAATAAAGCTTAATTACCTGTTAGCAAACTTGTCGGGGTGTAAATACTTCTGTAAATTCTTATACTTTTTCGCCAGTTCATTTTCGTCCAAGTCATATGTTTCCTGCACTCCCATTAGGTTGAAATAATTATCATCTTTCTTCGGATTTTGTAATGCGTTGCAGTTCGAACAGAATAGATTCGCAACTAACGATTCTGGCTCTTTTCCACACGACCAACATGATAAAAAACGTATTTGATGATATAAGTTCGGTTTCACTGGATAATTTGATAAAATTCTTAGCAAGTTCATGATTAAAAAAACGGTAATACTACGATTCTAGATGGTTATGAAATTATTATGAAACGTTATGAAACTTATCGGAAGGTCAGCACCAAAATATTGTTTTGATTTACAATCACATTGATATGTTGTTAATTGTTCTAACCTTATCTCTTATCTATATATTTCTGACAGTCAGCTGATTGAGATGCGTTTTGTTAATGCAAATCTTTTAATAAATGAAAAATGAGAAGATAATTAAATATTAATTGTAATTGTTTTATTTATTTTTATAATTCTTTATTAATCCTAAACAAGTAAAAAAATTATCTCAATAAAAAGTCAATAAAGTTGTACGTACATTAATAATTTTAGTTCAAAGCGTTTTGTTTTTATATTTTGACAGATTGTTGAGAGTTGAGTTGTACTGTACTCTTTGAGTTGAGTGCTATTTGTTTTTTTTCTCGTGTTGCATCTTCTTTTGTGCCATTGAGGTCTTCAATTCTTTATATGTTTTTAAAGCTCATTTATAAATATAAATATGGTTTCCTACTTCTCAGTAGACGCAACGGGGGAGGTAACCAACTTCCAGAAGGAGATATCGAACATGATGCATGGCTTCGGGGACAATCCTAACCCAAATGCGGCAACTGTGGTGCTTGTTGAGAGTATTGTCTTACAACAGCTAAGATCCATGTTACAAGAAGCAGTACATTACTGTAACATGCGGGGAAGTAAGTCCATAACCAACTACGAGTTAATATTTCTCATGAGAAACAACATTGTAAAATTAAAACGTTTGCATGATTATCAATTAAAATTGGAACTTATTGACAAGAAAAACCTTATCACTGCACCGAGTGATAATGTTATGTCTAATATTATACTGGAGGACGAGAAAGACCCAATGATTAAGAAGAAACGGACACACATTGATGTGATAAAATCATTAGATGAGGCCGATGAAGTTGGCCAAATTAAATTTGACACTATTGATTACACCAGGAAGATAAGAGCAGCAAAAATAACCGAGTCTATGTCATTTGAGAAATATGAAGCATACCACAAGGCTAGATGCAGCTCATTCCGGTCTGGATATGGCATTGGAAAAGGATACATCAAGTTGGAAAGATGGCTTAATCCTACCAAGGAACTTAAATTATCACAATCTGCTTTGGAAGTATTGTGTTTCGTAGCATATGAAACTGTTGCTGAGATTGTTGATGCTGTCTTCCTAATTCGTCAAGATGCAAAAAAGAAATATGGTGACCCTTTTAGCAAATTTGAAGGAGGTCATTTTTGTAATCCTGTGAGCTTGAGCAATGCTGTCTATATCAAGTCTGGGTATGAAGGAGTTTCTGCTATAACAGTAGCTGAAGTCAGAGAAGTGTTGAGGAGATACTATTCACCAAGAACTGGAATGAACGGACTCTTCTACCGGAATATGGGAATGGATTTACCCATCCGATACATTGCTTTATAATTTTGGATTTATTACCATCAAATATTTATATTAGAGTTACGTAATGGACTGTAATAGTGTTATATATTTTGTTTAGTTAATAAGTAGTTTTTTTTTTCTTTAAATAGATAGTCTATGCTTATTTTTGCATAGTATATAGTATATTGGAAACGAAAGCAATAAATGAGTGTGAAACTTATTACAAATAGCATGACTGTAATCTACCTCTATATTGGTCTTAACTTATATGTTTGTAGGAATAAAATATTAAGCTTGTTCTTAGAAAACAAATAAAGTCTGATTATATTTATATTATTTTTCTTATTTAACACATAGTTTCACATAAAACATGATGACATTGCATTGCAGATATATGGACCTCTAAGTAAGCATGCAGAAATATATGCCTGTAAGTAAAATAAAAACTCAGAACTAATTAATAATTGTGAATAATTAAATGATACATACATACACTCAGACTTCATTCCAGAAGGGGTAGGCAAAGGTGCTAGCAGGACACCCACATTTCGCCTTGTATGTTTATTTTTATTTATTTATAAATTTTATCTTTATTGAAAACAAACAAAAAGAACATAACTATATAAAGAAATAACATCTTTTAAAAGTACATTGATTGATTTTATTGATTTTTTGCAATGATTAAGCTCTGAAACTACTAGACCGTTTTGAAAAATTCTTTTACCATTAAAATCCTACATTAACCTTGGTGATCATAGGCAATAGAACATTAAAAAAACTATAACTGAATCCGGGCAGAGCCAGGCCGCTAGTAATTTATATATTAAAATTGAACTGTTACATAGTCAATTTTCGTATATGAGGCTTTCTGCCTGAAGTCACCTCTAATTTTTAAAGTTAAATAGTTTATGACAAAAATGACTCGATGATTGGTGGAAACTGTCGCAAATCATATTCCCATACCTTTAAGTCTGCGTTAAATTGCGTAAGAAGTAATGAGGAAGGGATGGGGGAGAGTAAGGGTTTAAGATATTAGATATTTAAAACCTCTGGCAGTCTCAATGACCTGATAAATTGCGACGGAAAAAGTCTCATTTCGGCGTTTTGTGATTGCATATTTTTTGTTGTATTTTTATTTGATATATTTTTTTTTATCCATGTTGTGAATGTTGCGTCTGTAACTAATAAATCATTTTTCTTTCTTTCATATTGGGACCAGATGTAGCATATATGCTACTGGTCAGAGTCTGGTGCCCTGTGCATCAAGTTCAGCCCTTGGCCATGTAGTATTTGAAACGGCAATATTTTTTTTTATATGTTAGTTAAAACTGGCCCGCTTTGTAATGTGCTACGGGCCTCGCGGTCGCTTATTCCACCATCTATCTATCGATATTATGGGTAAGATTTGCTTTGAGTAGACCGTTGGTACAAATCTGGCTCGAAGGATCAAAATGTGTATGATTTTATATATATGTGTTTATGGAGGGTAAATAATACTCGACGCTGGTTAAGGGACAGTATAATCTATCTATCTATATCAGCTCATATACGTCCCACTGCAGGGCACGGGCCTCCTCTACAATCGACAGTACGATTGAGAGTGGTTAGGCCATATAGTCCACCACGCTGGCCTAGTGCGGGTTGGCGGACTTACATACCATAGTTTTTTTTATAAACCGCTATGGTATGCAGGTTTCCTCACGATGTTTTCCTTCACCGTTTTATTAGTGCGTGGTGATTGACTATCAATACACACATGACTCCGAAAAGTCAGAGGTGTGCCCCTCGATTCGAACCCGCGACCACCGTGAACATGTTGGCAGCCGCGTCTAGTCTAGTCCGTTTACCAACAGGCCACCACCCACTTGTACACACACGCAACAGTATAATATTATGTTGTAATTAAGTAAATTTGTGATAACGTTCCGAACGCCTCGCTAGCCGGGTGCTGTCGATGCGAAAGATGCCCATCCCGAAGGTCAGTGACCGATCAGGTGAAACACTTAATATACGCATTTTAACTGGCAAGGAAAATGTGAGGAAATTAGATTATTGAGATTTTTGTACGGAAGAATCTTAACAATGTTTCTGTCGTATGTGAGTCTGCCAACCAACACTAGGCTAGCGTGGCGGACTATTGATTATAGAACTTAGTATTTAAACTTAATAATCTTTAAGATCTTCGGTGGCACAGTTGTACTACGGTACGATTAAAATGTCGAGGTCTCGTGTATTACTCCCCAGTCGGGCAAAGTAATTTTGGATTCTTTTATTCATTATCAGCCCAGGATTATATCAGGAAAGGCGGTAGGCGCACCACCTATCACATCATGAAACGTGGGTGTCCTGGTAGCGCCCCTGCTTACCTCTTCTAGGTGGAAGACGTCAGTTTATGTATGTAGTACCTATGTATGATTTTTGGAAAATTCAACTGATTTGCGTCTTCTCAGTCGACTCTCAGTCACCTTACGATTGTAAAAATATCTCGCGGTCAGATGTTTAGTCTGACGAAATGTAGCAAAATAAATAGGTAACAAGTTCCGCCTACTAGGTGGAAGGACGACCTGGCTAAAGTTGCAGGAAGTCGCTGGATGCAGGCCGCTTCCAACAAGTCGATGTGGAGATCCTTGTGGGAGGCCTATGTTCAGTAGTGGACTTCCTGTGGCTGAGATGATGATGATGATGATGATGATGATTCCAGACTTTTATATGAACGGAAAGGGAGGGAAAAAAGAGGAGAAATTAAAGATGGCAAAAAGGGCTTTTTTATTCCAGTGAATGTCGAGACGAGCATGCTGTTCGCTTGATGGTACCTACCTAAACGATACGACCACTCATGGACAGTGGCAACTTTGTGTGTCTGAACTGAACCAGAACTTAGTACATAATATAAAAAAAAAAAAACATTCACTATTATAGGTTTTAAAACTGTTTATGAATGAGACCGTTGGCGAGCGCAGTCAGAATGCCAATCGTTGCTTTGTATTTCAAGGTGTTGTTTGGTTTGCTGCTATCCATGAGCTGTTGTATCGCTTACCATCAGGAAAATAGTAAACTCGTCTCGTCATTCATTACAATAAAAAAGCAGAGGTTGTCGTTAATCCTCTAAATCCACAAATCCCATCTTTTCTCCATATAAATTACTAGCGGCCCGGCCCAGCTTCGCCCAGGTGCATATAGATTTCTCTACAATAATATGCACGTATTATACACATAAACCTTCCTCTTGAATCACTCTATCTATTAAAAAAAAACCGCATCAAAATCCGTTGCGTAGTTTTAAAGATTTAAGCATACAAAGGGACATAGGGACAGAGAAAGCGACTTTGTTTTATACTATGTAGTGATAATAAAATACGTCTAAATCAAACTTGTAGTGCTAAACGGCGTGCATTTACTCATAATAGCGCGTCGAACAATATAACAAGCAAGTTGTGCAACATTTGTTGGTATTGATGAAACTTCGTCACTACGGCTACAGCTTTTTGAGAGCATTCGCTTGCAAATTTAATACAAGCCGAGTTTTGGCGTAGTTTTATTGAAGTAGACGCAGGGCGTGCCGGTCCATATTGAATTATATATTGGCTGCTAACTATTGGAGTGGCTTTAAGATATTCCTGATGCATTTTGTAGGTTTCATTTGAAATTAACTGGCAGGTGTTTAACACAGATTTAATGTTAAATTGCCTAGATTACGGTTGAGGCAAGATATATTTAGATCTCATCAGAATAAGTTTCTTAAAATAAAACTTTTTATTAATTATCGATTTATTATCTTACTGCCTCGATGGCGTAGTAGTACTGCGGTAAGGTTAAAAGCTCAGGTCTCGGGTTCGAATCCCGAATCCCATTCGAATTCCCGGGTTTGGAAAAGTGATATGGATTTTTCTATTCGTTATCAGCTCGGAGTCAAGAATTTGGGTCCGATATTGCGATAGGCTCGCCCACTATCACATCATGGGATGGAACATACGAGGCGAAATATGGGTGTTAGTGGCAACCATCTACCCCTTTTGGAAAAAAGCGTGAATTTTATGTATGGATTATGTTAATCCTACGGAAAGTTGCAGCATACAGCAACATAGCTCAGCATTCCATTACTCCTTTTAAAAAAATGGGTCTCGCTATTTCATTGCAGTGCAATTTACTTGTAGTTCTAGGTCTTACTCGAAATATTAAGATTATCATAAATGTCCTTATTTATAGACAATTTTATCATAATTTTATTTTAGCTATCGAAAGGTTTCCCTTTCTAACGGCTTTTAAATCGAGCTTAAGCGAAGAAGACAAATCATTCGATAGCTAAAATAGCTTTTAAAAATGCTAATAGCTAAGGCTAATAAAGTTGGTGTCATTGTAAATAAATAATGTTATTCGGACTTATTAATGGTACGTTTGGATGCCTGGAAAAGACCGCTACTAGCGATGAAACCGTCAGTTGTTACACAATATTAAAAGAATGTTATTGAAAAATGTTATTGTATATGAAATGTTGAGACTTGGGTAAGATCTAATGTCTCAAGATGGCAAGCGCAGGGGCAAAGCATTGCTTTGTAATTAATTCATTCAAGCATTGTTTGGTTTAGCTTCTGTACATGAGAGGTCGTATCGCTTACCATCAGTCGGACGAAACGATCGTCTCGCCATTTTGTTGTCTATCCATATATCTAATTTGAGAATGATGTTAGCTCTCCATGCATGCGAGTACGCTATCACATGCCTTTGAAATTAACTTAGGGAACTAAGACTATGTTTCATAGTTAAATGGAGCTATAAAATTGACTAAGTGCACATGAAATTTCGAAGCTCCAGAGATGAGTTGTCTGGAATCAAGCTGAAGAATATCGGCAGTGTATTTCAAAAAGATTATTAGGTGCTCTTTCTTTTTCATTGCAATGAATGGCGAGACGAGCATGAGATTCGTCTGATGGTAAGCGATATGACCGCTCATGTACGGTCGTAGAACCAAATAACACGAACATGAATTACAAAACAATCCCTGGCATTCCACTGAGCTCACCATCCTGAGACATTAGATGTCAAGTCTCAATATTTCCAGTAGTTACTCTAGCTACAATGTCCTTCTAACCGGAACGATACCACAACCGGAGAAATATACAATCTGGTGGTACCTACAAATTGATGCTGGTAGGTTTTTTATATATGAGAGACCTACCAACAGTTTTCTATCAACAAAGATATACTACGATGTAACAAAGATTTCAAGGCTTTAGAGATTCTTCAGATGTAGCGCAATACATAACCGTTTCTAGCCAGACATACAGCTTACTTATACTTTTCCAAGTTGTAAAGAATAACATTCAACCATAAACCAAACCCTAGGTTATTGTACTGCCAAAGAAATATGCAGGTGCATTTTGTTTGTCGCGCCGTCGGTGAATGCACTAATGATGTTGTTTTCAGTAGTTTAGTCAACTTAGTACTTGATCTAAGCATTTCCAAGTCTATTACCGTGGCTGTAAAATTTACGTCTATTTTAGAGCGCAATGAAAACTTGCACGTGTGATTAAGAGTGACTTTGTGTAATTTGTTGAAGAGCACGGTCCGGTTGTCGTCAATAGTTATGGCTAAACAAGATTTAGTATAACGATTCCAAGTTTGGATCACTTGGGAGATAAAGGCTGACGCATACTTTAATGCAGACTTGATGGAGAATGTTTTTGTAGTAATGATTGTAAATGAGCGCCGGTCATTATGGCGCGGTGAGTTAAAAATAAATAAAAAATAAATTAATAATTGCGCCCAGCAGTCACATAGTCCTGACCCCACACTAAGATCGAGTCCTGTGTCGTGGGTATCAGTGACTACGAGAGACTGATGGTACAGTATGTAAAAAAGAGAACATACATTAACTCACGCCTTTTTCTAAGAAGGGAGAGGCAGAGATGCGACCAAGACTAACCCGTTTGTGATTGAGTCATGGGCGTAGCCAGGGTGGGGCAGAGTGGGGCGCTTGCCCCACCCTGTAAGGTACCTAACCAACTCTAAAAAAATAAATTATCTAGGTAAAGTACTAGGCAGGTGAGCAATAACAAAGTATTTAGGATAATTCGAATTATAAACACAGAAACAGGGTGTTATAGAAGAATACTGTGGGTAAAATTTGCTAATTACATATGATTTAAGGCTGCTGCCCCACCCTGATCCCACGGCTGGCTACGATCATGGATTGAGTGATTATAAATGTCCACTAGTCATTATGGCGAGTGGGTTATGTTACAGGATGTAAAAAGAGGACTTAAGCTTGATATACTTACCGAGACAAATGTTCGTATGAATGTCAATGTGTTTGTGACTATCTGATGTATTTATGACCATTAAACAATTAAATAACAAAACTAATTAATTTTCAGAAACTGTATTCACGTTTCTTTCTAAAAATAGTTGTTTAACCTTAACGTAGCATTAAATCAATCGGTAATTTGCTATCAAGAAAGCTTGTCAAGCCATGCGTAACCTTAGCAGCAGCCTAAATATAATATTTTTAAAGAAAGGTGATTATTTCAAGTTGTTATCACGTTCGAATAGAAACGTGCAGCCTCCTTAATAACATCTGTTTACTTGAGCGAAGCTGATATCTATGACCTGTGAATTTATAACGAGATATTATAGTTTATGTTATTCGAGATATTCTTTATATCGTTGGTGATATTTTATGAGAGCTTTTGGATACATAAAATTGTATAACTATTGATGTACCTATTGTGGATTATAGGGTTGGGAAGATTTGAGTACGAAGGGAAAAGGGATATTTACCGATTATGTGATTTATGTTTATAACAGAAACTATTGCGTTTAAAGTAGTAATTCGTAAATCTAATTTTTGTGTTAATGTTGGTGATGTGTTATAGATTTTCTTTCAAGCAGTGTCATAACACCGTTCTGTTAATTTCCGCAGTATATAACCTTTATTGTCTTTTATTTAAAAGGACATAGTAACCAGTGGTTCTGAGCGATAAAAGTCCTAATGTCGTGATTTGACCGTGTATTTTTCTCTTGTCGCACCGGTTTAAACACATTTTGTAAGCTCTCGACATTTTGATTACAACTTTCGTAGTCAGTGGGCAGACCGCTTATTCTGCCGACAAATATAAACAAATAAATTACACAGATACAAAATTATTCAAATAACTTCAGAACGTCGAAATCAAATAATCTTGGAATCCCCAGTGAGAAATATCTTGGATTATCTATAAACTGTTTCAGAGAAATACCGATGGGCAAACTACGTTTGATTGCTCTTTCACAGTTCACTTCGTAATTGGTTTGGAGTATTTGTTAATTACTAGATAACTTTATGTTGGGGCTATCGATACAAGTTATTAATATTTTATATGACTTGTCAAGTTGATAATGTAGTTAATCTTGTTATTGACAAGCCTTGCTTGCTGGCTTAATGGTAAAGTAGTATTTTTTTTCAATTTCATTTTCAATTTTGTTCGCGTTATGGTAAGCGCTACAACCGCTCACGGAAAGTATCCCATAAATTACAAAGCAATGCTTAATATTCCACTGCGCTCGTCATCGTGAGGCATAAGATGTTAAGTCTCAATATATTCAATAGTGACTCTGGCTACAATGTCCAACCAAACACAACAGTGCATTTACACTGCTTGATATCAAAAACATACTACACAAAGAGAAGTTAAGATTTGGGCAAGTAATTGTGTCTTGAGAAATTGATGATTATTATTGAAATCTCACTTGGACTTTCCAGCCTATTTCCTCTTTCGTTAATCCGTAAATAATAGTTTAATTTCAATATATCCTCTTTTTAATAACACTGTATATCTATTTAGTGACAATAGTCATTGTACATCATTGATTTTTTTTGCGTACAATGATTATGCGTAGTAGAATTGGTGACGACTCCCTCGACGCCTAGCTCAATGTGAAAATGTGAATAAATTATACAATTTAACATTGGTAGTTACGTTTAATTTCTGTATTCTATATTGGCTCATGCATAGTGTCAGCAGTTCGTGTACCCAAAATAGGTAAATTATTTGTGTTTACGGCACAGCTATTGGGTATATTTTTTGAGTTGAGTATTACTGGATAAATAATCTAATCTATTGAAATTTTTTGTGATAATAAAACAGTTTATAAGTATTTTGATTATTTGCATATTTGTTTAATCTCATAATTCCATAACTGTGAAAATAATAAAACATAACATTAAAATGATACATAATAAATACCTTTGCCCAGCAGAGGGACAGAATAGGTTAAAAAAAAAAAAAAAAAAAAAAATAATAATAAATACACCCAACATTCTCATACTTAGTTCTGACCACGACTTGTGTGTTGTGGGTATCAGAAACTACGAGAGACTTTTGTATCTCACAAACATTTTTCCCGGTGCGGGGTTCGAACCCGCGGCCTCTCGTTTCACAGTCGACGTCTAACCAACTGCGCCACGGAGGCTGTAGTCATAAACATACATTCTTTAATCTCCCATAATTTCGTTTCTGTATTAATATTTTTCAGTTTATTTTATTTTATTTTTATTTTATTTGGATTACCAACGTAGCGTACATTCATAAATACAAGTAAATTATACAGTAAACAGTTAATTAACCTTTCCTCTGAAAATCTTGGTAATTAATCAAATATCCGCTTTTTATCTTTTATCTTACTCTAAAAATATGTATTACATTTTATTATAATTTATTTTCCATGGTTATGCGTTACTACCAGCGGCGTGCACAGGATTATGACACTGGGTATGCGGCGGAGTACTCGGTCACAAAAACTTTTTTTTTTATAGTTTTTAGCATAGCCACAGCCACGCGACGGATCTCTAAGTCAGAAACCATGCCAACATAACAAGTCTTAGATGTACTACTATTCATGTCCATCTTCTACGGCAACGCAGACAAAACAGCGATCGATCGTCGCGGCGGAAGAAATTCTAATAAGCAAAATAAAAAAAACTCACCTAGTCGGCTTCAATTTTCACATATTCAAGGTCCCGGTTAGTTGAGATTACTATACCTATCCCGGTGTAAATAAACGCAAGATTTCGGCCACCTCATTCATTCATTTGATAAACATACATTTTTAACACAAACCTCACAATCAAATAACATTTGAAAAAATAAACAAACACACTAGTAAAAGCAAATGACTACAATTAATATCGAAACTTAAACTGTTAAATGTACACACTTTCAAATGTTAAAATGAAAAATCTTTTAAGAAATCTATTTTTTTTACAAACATACTAGTATAAAATAGTAAACAATGCAAAAACACATAAAAAAGGCAAAATGGCCCCCGCGAAACACAAAACATTTCTATTTAAACAAATAAAACCTTACTAACCAAAAATGCATAATGTGCATAGGTGATTTATTAGATTCCCGCCTATTAATTTTACTCGGATTATAGGCAACGAACATTCCCGATCACTCCCGACAACTGCCGAACTCCCGAGGCCTGCCGCAGGAGTCGCGCCTTTCAATATTCATGGGTGTGTGCGTTTGCGACTGTGCACGGACACCAAAATTACTACACACATGCAAACAAATGTCATGCGGGACGCGGCGACATTACTTGGTTGATTAAGGTACATTACTTTGCTTTGCAGCGCCGCTTGCTTTTCGCGTGGCAAATATAATATTTGCGTGATTGCAAATAGGTGCTATTTATAAAATATTAGGCGTTTTTAAGTTATTATATTTTGTTTATTCATTTATTTACTATAAATTAAAGTCATCTAAAACGTACGAACGTTATAATATAATATCTGTGAATGGCAAGTAATGCACTGCATTTCTGCCTACAAGGAGCGCACGCCCCTGGTTACTACCACATTACTTAGTAGTTATTGTTTATTATGGCGAAAGCTAGATATGTACGCTTATAATGGGCATATACACTTAAATGTTAAGATAGTATTTATAGCTTAATTCAATTGATATAATTAAGCTGTTGGCGTACCATTTTTCAAATAAATAACCATTCTTCGACTAATCCGAATGAAAACTCAAAAGCTCCACCAAACATTGGACCCAACCCTCACACATCCAATATATCAATTGGTTCAAGAATGACAGATGCAAGTATATTATCTTTGGCGTGCTTACATACGGGTTATAAGTGGCCGGGAGCCGGCATGAGGGCCCTCGAGCCTCCTCGAGATGCCCCGAGTTAGGCCTGAAGGGCCAACCCAATCTTTACGATTAATTGAGTGGCTCAATACGAAAACCCGTCCAAATAGGCTGCCGTCTATAGCTGTAACGATTCGAATCAAAGAGTAGTTTTTTGAGTGTTAAAGGTCAAAACGGCTTCTTTGAAGTTCAAGGTTAGGAAAGGAGATAGTTGAGGATGTATCCGGACTTAAGAGGACGAAGGACTTTTGTGGATATACATGTATGGATTTAAGTGTGGGTGTAAGTAGTATTATTCTACTCTTTGGTGTAAGTTTTATAAATTACTACGCACAGCTGTGCCCGCGACTTCGTCCGCGTGGAATTTAACAAAAAAGTGAATTAGTTTATTTAGTTTTTATTTTGTTTTTTTGCATTTTTATTTTAATTATCAACCTTTGTAACGAAACTATACCGCGATCTAATTCTACGGTGGCGCCATCTCTTAGCGAGCAGTGATAAACTCCCGTTACACATTTATTTTCAGTTTTTTGTATTAGCTTTATTGACAAATTTCTTTATATACATTGAGGTATTATACTAGAGCGGAGATCAAGAACAAAATCTCTGCGTATGGTGGGTGCACAAGGGTACACATTGAAGCGAGAGAGAAGATATGTTACTTCGTATACGTGACAGAGACAGAAATAGAATGTACCCTTCATTTTGTTACAAACATTTTCTTTGCAGTGTCCCCTCTAGTATATTATCTCAATGTTTATATACAATATTTTGTAAATGTGATATTGATTCGTTGGTGGGAGAAGTAGTGGGAGGCGCCCGACGTAACGGCCCAGTGGTGGCATGTGCGTGAGCTGCGCGCGGGCATTGCAACATTACTATTTTTCTAAAATAAAAGAATTTTTCTAAAATAAATGTACCCTAAGTTACTCCTTGTTATATCAGCTACTTGACAAAAAAAGTCCCGTCAAAATCGGTCGAGCCATTTCAGAGATTAGCCGGAACAAATAGACAGACAGACAAAAAAAAAATATCATTTTCGGCACAGGTATCGTGTATATAACGATATATGTAGTTGGACATTTTTTTTATTTTCACTTTACAAACAGACACTTCAATTTTATTTATATGTATAGATTATAAAAATATCCATCAGTAACATTCTACCCCTGACCCCCCCATTCTAGCCCTGACCCCCCCATTCTAGCCCTGACCGCACACTAAGTTCAATCTTAATACAAGCCCAAATGACACAAAAATTTGTTATCTCAGGTCTTAAAACCCCCCTGAAAAACTACCCCAGGAGGTTGACATACTTTAATTTATACTGAGTGATCTGTTGTATATTTTTATTTTAAATTAACATAGATACATGAGCGTAGCCAGCCATGGGCTCAGGGTGGGGCAGCAGTCTAAAATGATACGTAATTAGAAAACTGTGCGTGTTTTATACAAAAAGGTTACACCCTAAAATACCCTGTATCTAAATTTATAATGCGATTTATCCTAAACACTTTCTTATTAGTCACCTGTATGGTAGTACTTTACCTAGATTATTTATTTTTTTAGGTTCCGTTAAATACCTTACAGACCAAAGCTAGGGTGGGGCAAGCGCCCCACTCTGCCCCACCGTGGCTACGCCCATGCATAGATAACATTCATTGATAATTAATAATGCCACCTTAACGCAAGCGTCCACATATTCTCATCTCACGTATTTGACGCATCGTACCAAAAGATCGTAGTATTGTTCCTATATAGTATATTATCTATGGTAGTATTCTTTGTATAGTAATTCATATAAGTGCGTCCACTGATCCGCAAATTATGGACCACACGAATCAATGAATTCCCATACAAAGAATACTTTGAAATGTGGATGCCTTCCTTTAGTCGTCTTGTAACATAGTATTTGGAAGTCCATTGTGTGTATTAAAGAGACCTCATTGGAATAAGAACTGAGTGCCAGTTTGTGAGGACAGTTATTCCAAGGTTTTATTGTACTTAAACAAATACAATATTGTGAATATACCTGATGGCGAAAGGAGGTTATATGTCTCTACACAAATATTCTGGCTGCATTAAAAGCAGATATACAGTGACTGCACCTGAAATAACGTAGATTACAAAAAATAGTTTTCATACCATTGTATCCAGTTGTTGTTATACGTCCAAATTCAAATATTTTATAGCAATGAATGGCAAGGTATGCGATGGTAAGCGATACGACCGCTCATGAACAGTAATAAAACCAAACAACACTTTAAGACAATGCTTGGCATTACACTGCGCTTGCCATCCTATTACATACGAATTAAGTCTTATTAAGTGTTGTAGGTACTGTGGCTATAATGCCCTTCAAAACGGAAAACAACAGTGAATTGCTCATCATCACATCAGGACTTTTAAAGCTCAGAAACGACTGTTTAGAATGACCCTTTAGCTAAAATTCAGTGTATTTAAATTGCTATTTGAAGGGAGAAATACATAGACACTGCGGTGGTACCCAAGCCTCTTACATATGAGAGACCTACCACCAGTAAATCTAATATTAGCAAACTGATGTAAGTTCCCATCCAATATCCTTTCATATGAAGACTTTAAAAGTGTTTTCTCATGAAGCCTTACAATCGCAGGCTGACCGGCCAGGCACATTCAAAAGGAACTTTTGAGCGATGAGTGTCTCAAAAGACTCACCAAACACCGGACCCACTCATAATTCCCTCTTTTAATATATTTATAAGGGATAGCCTCCGAACCCGCAATCTGTTTCCGAAATTGGAATATTTTTTACTTTATCTCGACCGTTTCATATTTGCAAACATATTTTGCTTTTTGATTCGCGATTTTCGACCTTATTTCTTTAGTATTGTGGGTAGTATGGTTTTGTGGTGGTAAAGGTCATATGGCAAGGCCTTTTTCTGGTATGTAACATTGTGCTTTGTTTCAAGTAATTGATGATACGAATAGTTTTCACGTAGACGGTGGATGAAATATTTTAACACTACTAGTTTTAGTCGTGTTGTTATTGTATATTTGATAGAAGCGCCATTTTGAGGGATTTTGTTTGTTGACTTTTGTTTGCGCTGTATTTGCATAGATATTTTAATAAAGCATCCCAGTAGAGCAAGGCAGGACCTAGATGTATTAACATCTTAACATGATTATAAATATCGTCAGGAGACCTGCATATTATAGCGACTTTGTAAATCTGGTATGTAAAGTCCGCCAACCCACACTACGTCAGGGTGGTGGATTATATGGCTTAACAACTCTCGATTGTAGAGGAGGCCCGTGCCCTGTAGTGGGACGTATATGGGCTGATACAGTACAGTACAACACAGATGTATAGAGCTAGCTGAATGCCATATTGGACAACAAATTTTAGTTTCGAGTACCTCTTTTGAGTCCTTTAAACCTAAAAGTTAAAACAAAATACTGTACTGTACTGTATCAGCCCATATACGTCCCTGCAGGGCACGGGCCTACTCTACAATCGAGAATACGATTGAGAGTGGTTAGGCCATATAGTCCACCACGCTGGCCTAGTGCGGGTTGGCGGACTTACATACCATAGAAATTCTTATGAATCGCTATGGTATGCAGGTTTCCTCACGATGTTTTCCTTCACCGTTTTAGTGCGTGGTGATTGAATATCAATACACACGTAAAACAAAATATATTGTTTGAATTTTGATTCGAACCCACGTCATTCCTATTCACAACCCATAGAACCTACCACTAAACCAATGAGGAATCAACAAAATATTTTAACACACAAATAATAAGAAAATAATATCAGCTAATAAATATTACTAGTGGCAACAGTACGTGTTTCAACATAACTTCATAAAGTAGGCTAGCGTATAATTTGTGTTAATTTCAAAACGTATTTATACGTTATTTTGTATAATTTACAACTTCACTAAGCAATGTGGAATGAAATTTATTACTTTGTTTCATAACTTTGTTTAGTTTTATTAATTGTATGGCATAATTTTGTTGGTTAAGCTTCGTGAACTAATGCTTTTAGGAATGTAAGTTGATTTACCTTACAGTGTTGGCAGTCATACATGGCTGACAGAACTGCTAATGTAGACAGAATAAACACACGGGCTATATGAAGAATGCGAATGAAAACCGAGTCAGTTGGTACTTTTAGTAACTTCAGACACAATGCCATGGGCGTAGCCAGGGTGGGGCAGAGTGGGGCACTTGCCCCAGCCTGGCTTTGACCTGTAAGGTACCTAACCAACTCTAAAAAAATAAATTATCTAGGTAAAGTACTAGGCAGGTGAGCAATAACAAAGTATTTAGGATAATTCGAATTATAAACACAGAAACAGGGTGTCATAGAAGAATACCGTGGGTAGGTACAATTTGCTAATTACATATGATTTAAGGCTGCTGCCCCACCCTGATCCCACGGCTGGCTACGATCATGCACAATGCCACTCTAAATTTTGCAACCGAACAAATGCTTGTGATGCACAAACATTTTTGTCGGTACGGGAATTGAACCCGAAGAAATTGATCGATTATCGGCTTAGAAGGATTTAAAGGATACCAATAACATAAACATATTATTAAGCGTTCTATCTATGTACTACCTGTATTTACATACAGGGTATATCAAGACTGATACCGAAAACGAAGCTGGGTGGTAGTTTTAGTAACTACAGACACAATGCAAGTAAACATTCTGCAAAAAAGAGTCACATATTTTTTAACATTTTTTTTTCTATCCATGTGTTTAAATGGTTTTTCCAAAAACGATATACACTCCTTTATTTTTAAAGCCGCTATGATGCGCTAAGGCCCTAATTATTTTATCAAAACTATCGATTAACCACTTAAATAAAATGATATTTTTGTATCAGTGGGACGTATATGTCCCACTGCAGGGCACGGGCCTACTCTACAATCGAGATTACGATTGAGATTGGTTAGGCCATATAGTCCACCACGCTGGCCTAGTGCGGGTTGGCGGACTTACATACCATAGAAATTCTTATGAATCGCTATGGTATGCAGGTTTCCTCACGATGTTTTCCTTCACCGTTTTAGTGCGTGGTGATTGATTATCAATACACACATGACTCCGAAAAGTCAGGGGTGTGCCCTGGGATTCGAACCCGCGACCACCCTGAACATGTGGGCAACCGCGTCTAGTCCGTTTACCAACAGGCCACCACGCACTTATACTTACTTACAAAATGATATTTAAAACATCATAAAAAAATACGCTGCGTTTTTTTTGTGATTTTTTTATTTTGATTGTACCTATGTCACCTATACTACCACACGGCTTCGTTTTCGGCAGCAATCTTGATATGCTTACTACATGTTACTAATATATTATAAAATTTTTGCTATACTAACACAAATTAATCTTTTGAAACTGAATTATCAATACAGGATATCTCTATAAATACCATGTAACGCACCAAACGTCATAAAAGTGTTCGGATCCCACTTATCTCGTTTCTATTTGACAGCGAATGTTTTGCGAAAGGGCGCAATGACAGACGACATCTCTGGAATTAGAGGAATGACAGGTAGTGTCGAGCGTGACAGTTATATAAGGCTTTTCTATTGGCTGGAAATAGGCGAAAATGTGGAGAAAAATAGATTTTGAACATAACATTTTTAGGCTTTTCTATTGGCTGGTAATAGACGAGAATGTAGGTGAAAATAATATATTATAAATTTAACATTCTTGAAAGTACTTATATGAGTATTTGAATGATGAAAGGTATGCTAATTTTAAATGTTAGGTGCTTATGGTTAGTGAACATAAAAAAATGGATGATATGTTTAGTGCTATGAATGGTAAGACAAGCGTGCTTAGTTTTTATTGCGATAATTGGCAAAATGAGCATTCCATTCACCTTGTGGTAAGCGATACGACCTCTCATGGACAGTAGCAAAACAAAAACAACACATTTTTCAGAGCAATACTTGACTTCAATTGCGCTGGTAAGACATAAGATGTTAAGTCTCAATATGTCCAGTAGTTACTATGGCTACAATGTCCTTCAATATGAAACACAACGGTACATTTACACTGCTGTTTGGCTGGAGAGATAGATATTGCGGTGGTACCTAACCAGGCAGCCTCTCATATATGAGAGATGTACCCTTAATAGATAATGGATTAGATGGAGTTTATTAAGTTCTATTTTTTGTTCTTATTATAATTATGAATGACAGATGTCGAACATAAAAGAAAAAAGACTTTCATACTCTGGAATAAAATATTAATATCACCTTGAAACCATTTAAATATTCCAAAACTTCTGTCACGCGTAGGGATTCTCGAAGGAAAACTATTAGGATTTTTTTCTTAATGGAATTAAATTTTCATTCTAGGTGGGAGAAATAAACCAAGGATTCAATTTAATAAAGCCCCATAGCTGTTCCCATTACTAAAGCAAAATGATCTAGGATCTCTAAAGAAACACGCACGATTAAATACTATGATTAAATTCATCCTAATCGCATCCTAAATTGTTTAACTACCCGCCCTTAACTTTAACAACTCAAACAAAATAAAACTATACAAAACAAACTGTATTCCCACATTACATATCAACACACATCATTCAAATAATGTTTATTGACGATTTTTAATTGCAAATTCTTTTAAGCACAGTTCCTTCGTGCGCGAGGGAGATAGACTGATAGACATCCGCCGTCCTTGTCGCGCGGAGTCGGTACTCGCGTCAGTACATCGGCGACGGGCGGCGAGAGCGCACGCGTTGTGTCCTGTGAAAAATAAATTTACGTAAACTCGTGTATGTGTTGTGTTGGTGTCGTGGTTGTGAACGATTTCTTGGTGTTAAATGGATATTGTAATGTATGTTTAGTGAACAGTGCGTGACTTTGAGGTGAGTGCCATGTTTTTAGTAAAATATTATTTTTGTTGGTTAGGACTTGTTTTAGTATTCGGCGTGTGGGTATACGTCGTTTTGAGATTGTTTTAATATTTGATGTAAGAATTTATGAGCGTAAGAATTTGATGCTTTTAGTGGAATTGTATGTATGTCTTTGATGGATGCAAGAGCGGAGAATTAATGTTTCATAATGTCTTGAAAGAATAAATCAAACTATGATTAAGTATAGGAATACAAACACGTGGGGCTTACTTTACAGTTGGTATTTAAAGAACACAATGATGACGAAAATTAAACTAAATTAAGCGACAAATTTTCGACAACTACTACTACTTACTCATTTCGTAATTTCAAAATGTTAACTTTTAAAACCTATAAAAACATATTGAGTTAAAATTATTGGATATTTTAATTATGTATATGTTTAATTTAAGAAAATAAGAAACTAAAACCTAAAAAAAAAACTTACTAAAATATTGTTTCTTAACATCGTAAGTTCGTAACCCAGTGCTACAAATTAGCTACGAATATAATGTAGCACTTAGCGTAGCGGTACTACGCGTAGCGCGTCGTAGTTCGTCCATTTTTCATACTTCGTACAATTATTTCTTTCTCTTTAGATATGTTGAAGCAATTATTCACTGTCGTTTGTATATTCAAACACATTTGATAAAATTTTTAATTAATTTGTTTTATATATATCCAGCTTTTTATAGTTATTTCTTTCGAATTATAAGCTGTTTCAAATAAATTCTTAAATGATTTGAGTTTTTGTCGAACTACGTTTTTTGGTCATATTTATAATATTTAAAATATCCATTTGTCGATAGTTGTTTCAAGCGCATATGGGCTTTAAGTAAAAAATTATATTGAATACAAGTTAGGGCCGACTTTGAAGTTATTTAAAAACAATTTCGCTTCACTAATAGGGTATTTGACTCCATTTTTTTTATTGTATGTATCAAAACGTTTCTACAGCTATGGTCTAACAAACAAAGAAATTTATAAATCCATTCAGATTTAAACAAGTTAGAAACGTTTTAAATCTTGTAGTGGGGGTAACAGAAAAGAAATTCAAAACCAAGATAGTGACGTCACTAGGGTTATTATACATTACAGTGTACGGGTGTGAAAGAGATAGCAAGATGTCCCCACTACACCCCCACTCCTTAATTTTAAATGTTAATATTTGCCTAATGTTACAAGCTACTTTAATACTTTTTTGACAGCAAGGCTTTATTTTTCATCAATTTGTGTTTGTAAGCGAAATAATACCAAAAATCGATAATAGTCAAATACCCTATTCTAAAAGGCTCATTCAATTTTATCGATGAAAATTCAAATTTACATAAATTCCAAATCATAAGAAATATTTATGTCGTCCATTTAATAGTGGTTAAATTGATTGAATATGTAATAAATGTGCTACGTCAGCAATGTTTTAAAAAATCAGCAATTTTGTAATTAACTATGGAAGTCGGCGAGGTTCGGGCAATCTAGTGTTAATAAATAAATAAAAGGAAAAATCGTAGTTGAGATATATTATCGCCTTTGAGTAATGAGGATCGGATTATGATACCTACGTAAAATGAATTGCTTGATTTAGTTCTTCCTTATACAATACATTGGGTTCATGTGATTCGGTGATGTCTTAAAAAGGTTAACGCAAAGCACTAAAACTACCTGGCTTAGTTTTCGGTAGCAGTCTTGATATACCCGGTATGTACAATTTGTTTCATTTTAAAGTTAGTAGTACAGTGCAACCTGTGGGGTCAGGACTATGTATGTGACTGTTGGGTGTTATTTATTTATTTATTTCTTTCAGCTGGATGCACAGGACGTTTGATATTAATATCAAGTGAATGAAATCACTTTTTTTTCGCGTGAAATGGGAGTATTAGGTACAATATGTAGAAAAACATGAATAGCAAAACTTAATGAACATTTTATCTTCTCTTAACTTAATTTTACTAATTTACATTTATATGGTTGATAAGTTTCTTATGAATTATGGCGTGTAGCTCTATCAACTCTATGTAGAAAGTAGAGTCGCTCTATCTGTTCTGGTAATTGTTTTATTTTGGTCTATACTTATTGGATGCTAACTATATTTTCCTACGACAAATACAATTGCGAATATTTCATTAAATTTTATTTCGAATTCGTTTATTTCCAGTCGTTTCATATTAGGATTGTGTGTTCTTTTGAATATTTTATTTTATTTTATTATAGCTTTGCTTTTATTATGATCAAAATAGCCTGTATCTGTCTGTATCAGTTCATATTATGTCCCACTGCAAGGCACGGGCCTCCTATACCATCAAGAGTTTTAGAGGGTTTAGGCTATACAGTCCACCACGCTGCTCTTGTGCGGGTCGACGGACTTTACATACTATAGAAATTCTTACAAATCGCTATGCATGAAATAGTATTGATTCTAATTTAGCATATTTATTAAATATACAGGCTACCTATGGTAAAAAAAAATAAAAAATATCTAGACTGCTACCGAAAATGAAGCCAGTTGGTAGTTTTAGTGACTACAAACACAATGCAACTAAAAGACGCAACAATTTTTTTGTGACATTTTAAATATCATCGTGTTTGGGTGATAACTCTCTAGTTTTTAGTAAAATGTTAATTGAAACCCCTACACACCATAGCATCTTTAAAAATAAATAGTCGTATATTTTAGAAAAAACTATGTGTGTATTTACAAAACTAATACGATTATAGGAAAAATATGCAAAATTTTTAGTTGCATTGTGTCTGAAGGCACTAAAACTACCACCTGGATTCATTTTCGGTCGCAGTCTTGATATACTTACATGTTACTAACATTATACTATAAGATTGTTGTTATACTAACACTAATAAGTCTCTTTAAATTGAATATAATAATAATAATATATCCGGTACTAAATGCATATACATGATAACATGTTGTTATTTAATATTTTTTCTTGTCTTTGTCAGCCCATATACGTCCCACTGCAGGCCACGGGCGTCCTTTACAATCGAGAGTACGATTGAGAGTGGTTAGGCCATATAGTCCACCACGCTGACCTAATGCGGATTGGTGGACTTACATACCATAGAAATTATTTATTTATTTAATACTATACAAGATGTTTTGCATTCTCCTTTTATTAAATATTTTTGGAAAACTACAAAATCAAAATGTCGCCCCGGTACAGTCAAAATATAATAGAGTATGTAGATTACGCCGCAAAATTCACTTGTTATATCTCTAAATTAATTGAAGCGCGAAAATTTCATTATACACGCTGCAAATTCATTTTGTTTTAAAATAGACCCTTTTTGTGTTTATCCAACACTTAATTTTGTGTCTTATTTTCTTGAAAAGTGTTTTTATTTCTGTATTTGAAAAGGATGAATTTTGTGTTCAGTAAATTGGTAAATTTTGTGAGAACGTTAGTTTTATTTTATTATAAGTCTTATAAGGCTTTTATTTTAATTTTAATTAAGGATTATAAGGCTTTAGAACTAACACCTTAGTAATAAATTATGAAGAAATTTTCAGAAATATTTCAAGAAAAACTTTTCTTTTGTCATGTCTAAAATATTAATTAATTTACATTGGTAAATATCGAAAAAGACTGATATCCATAACAATGTTAAGACATTGCCTTTATGTGATGAGAGCACCAATTTTACCCATTATGCTTGATTTTTCGTTTTATTTGCTTTTTTTGTGTGTTCAATAAAGTGTGCATAAATTTATAAATAAATATATGTTCACTTAATTAATATACATAACATTATGTATTATGTACATAACTTTGAATAATTTATTGATTGTCTATGGCCTCTTATATGTTTTGATTTACGCTGCATATAGCAGAGGTTGTAAAGCGATTTTGATTAACGTTATA
This sequence comes from Hyles euphorbiae, assembly GCA_023078785.2. Lineage (NCBI taxonomy): Eukaryota > Metazoa > Arthropoda > Insecta > Lepidoptera > Sphingidae > Hyles > Hyles euphorbiae. The sequence continues at coordinate 12,021,538 of CM041044.1, read as the reverse complement.
TAGATCCATGATCTTTTGGCGTAGCGTCTGTGGCGAGATTGATATATGTATTTTCTTATGTAATTATCACTTATTACGGCTGGATTGTCATCACTTAATTAAAAACAGCTTTAGCATAGAAAATCGTGTATTCACTAGTTCGAACGTGGGGCGGAAGTGAGCTAGTTGCCATATAAAACACATAAAATTATTTTATTTAATGTCGCCAATGCAACAGCGTCTGACTGATTATCATGTAGTTGTCTAAATATTAGATACAATTTTTCTCTCTTTATATTTTAAATTTGTAGTTTTGTTATTGGTTATGTTTCTACATTTTAATTGTTTGGTTGATTTTTTTTTAAAATTATTTTATTTTCTAACCTTAATTATTGTATGCCAATGTGGCGGGTCATAGCTGTACGAAGCAGATACCAATGTAACACCTATGTATTTACCTATGTACCACAATAAAACATTTTGAATTTGAATTTGACATTTAATTATATTGGACATGTTAATACTATAAAATTACGAATGTAAATGCTTGTTACTAATATGAAGATATATCTTAAACAATGCGTTGCATAGATATTTTTAAATATTGTTTGTAGTATCAAATTTCGCCAGATGCCAATAGAATTCAGATGAACTATAAGATAGGTTGGCTAGTAAGACGTCATACCTATTATAAAATAATATAATACTAAAAAAAAGCTTTTCTATGCTATTGAAGTCGATATTCTTTAATTACAAATGTGTTTTACCGATGTTTTATTATTAGTACTAATATTTTCTTGAACTTGCTATTTTATTAAAATTCGGAAAAGTCAGTTGTGTCAGTTTTTTATAATGTATTTACAATATTTACAACAAATCAGGATTATTTTACTCGTATAAATATATTAATAGAAGACCCACTGAACCTTGTTGCAGAGCTTCGAAATGTGTTATGGCTTTGCAGAAGTAATCTGTAATAGTGTAGGAAACTCCATTAACAACATTGTAATCCATAGCCGAGTTTAGAAAATCGATTTTAAGCCTTTACATCACTGATATAAACAGATTTCTATAACCGTCTTTTAACCACTGGTACCACCATATGTAAGAGACCTCGGTAGGTACCACCACAATGTATATTTCTATCGCCAAATGGCAGTGTAAATGCACTGTTTTATTTTGGTTAGACGGACATAGTAGCCAGAGTAACTACTGGACATATTGAGACTTAACTACTTGTCTCAGGATGGCGAGCGCAGTGGAATGCCAAGAATTGTTTTTTAAATTATGAGTAGTCGTATCGCTTATCCGGCAAATAGCATGCTTGTCTCACCATTAGTTGCAATAAAAAAAACATAATCCTGATCTTGTATCGTGGGTATCAGAAACTACGAGAGACTTTTCGGTTGCATAAACACAGAGACGGGAACCATACAAGCATATGTTTCGGGTCTGCCTCGCAAATATTTATCTTGTTGCGGCTACCGGCATTTAACCAAAAATACCATTTGTCTTATTGTCTCCATCTTCGGTTATACGACGTCTACTGCTTACATAAGCCACCACAAATATTTCCATGGAGAACTCTTGTTGTTTTTATTCATCCTACGACCTGATTTTAAAAATTTACTTCTCATCAGAAAAATCGAAACACCTTGCAAGTTTGTATTTTGTAAGGATTATTAGAAAAATGTGAATATTTAGGAATATAATATGTCAAATGTCGTTTAATAGTGATTAATATGAGATTTTCAAATCCTAATGTTGACGTTCTGAATTCAAATTAAATTTATACACATTTTTCTAATAATCCTTACAAAACATAAACTTGCAAGGTGTTTCGATTTTTGTGATGAGAAGTTGTATATGTTTAATTATCGAATAATTGATATTTTTGAATTCAGTTTAAGCAAAGAGGACAAAACATACGATAGTTAAAATATGTTTTAAAATTCTCTATGATTTTGGCTGTTAGTATATTCCTCATATATCAGATATTTGTATTTGAAATAGACACCCTGTCACCTATGAGATAACAATAATAGGCCTCGAATGACGTGTATTAGACAGTATGATGTCAGCGGAACCGCTTTGTAATCTAAACTTGCGATTCGAATATACAGGGTGATATTGACTTGTGGTATTTAATTTAAACCACATGTTACTAACCAGCCCACGTAATATTCTACCAAGTTGGAGAAATAACTGGTTGGAAGTTTTGTCAAAAATCACAATTGCAGTTTTTAAGGGGTTTTTGATTAACATGTATAGGTACAAGTATTTTTACGGCCCAAGTAAGTTTCCGAACCAAACTGAAGTTCATCTAAATAGTAAAACTATTTGTAAGTATAATGGGTGGCCAAAAATTATAAAATTTATATCAAATTTTTGATAAAAAAATGTTGATCAATCCAGATTTTTTTAAATTTTGCGCCATGCCTTTTGTGTGATGGGAACTCTTGTATTACGGCTAGTAGTGGAATATTCCATTTGACTTTTTCCAAGACGTAATAGTTATTATAATGAAATATATCTTGCTCTTTATGTGCCGTTAAGAATAAATAATAATAATAACTTTGACTGTCGACTTATTGTCGAATCTACCTTTAGACATGTCAACACTATTATAATGCATCTGAATTATATTGGTGTTTGGGGAAATTCGGAACTACAATATACAACATTTTAAATCTACTTAACGCATAATTATATGTTTTCATAATATAAAAAAAACAAATATTTATACTGTAATGTATTTGTTTTAAATGTCCAATATAATAAAATATGGAGTGAGAAAATGTGTTTCAAATATTTTGACAACAGCATGACAATAACGCATTCCTACGCAACAAGATAGACAATATACAAATGGATTTTTAATATTATTGATAAACAAAACAATTTTAACAACTCAAAATTATTATTTACGGGTTTTATCGCGGATTTGGTTCAATCTTACATTTTGTAACTTCACGACGAGTACATCATTCGTGGTCACGTAGCGAGTCATAAATTATAGTTGTATTTCAATGTGTAACATTCGCGAAAACTTAAGAAACCATTAGACTCTTAACAAGATTCTAAAAGAAAAAAAAAAACAAGTATAGCTATGCAAGACCCCAGGACAATAATGAATTCATAGGATATTAAATAATTTGTATTACTTAAGTTTATTTAATTTATTAATAGATATGCCTACTTAAGAAAAGTGTGGGGTAATGGCAAATAAAATATATAGAAATATAATGTAAGTACTTAACTTAAAAGTCGTGTTAAAAATACATAAACTTATATTTAATACGTCTTATTAAAAGTTGCATTGAAAAGTATTTCTTTGAGTGCCTTCTTATGTATTTATGTGATTTAAAAGTTTTGAATACTTTTTTACACAACTTAGATTTTTTTTAAATGGCAGGATTGCCATAAATGGTCTTCTAGGGCTGCAAGAAGTCGAATTATTTTATTACTTTTCAAGTGCAATTGATGTATTAAAGTCTTTTGTTGTAATTAATTAAGATTATATTTCTCTGCTTTTGGACATGTTAATATATTACATTCTTTTGGGATTAGTCCTGATATCAACCTAATATTATGTACATATAATAAACGTCGTATACATTTCACTATGCCAACCCGCACTAGGCCAGCGTGGTGGACTATATGGCCTAATCACTCTCAATCGTATTCTCGATTGTAGAGTAGGCCCGTGCCCTGCAGTGGGACGTATATGGGCTAATACAGATACAGATACATTTCACTAGTCCACCACCGCAATCTATATTTCTCCCACCAAATAGCAGCATAAATGCACTATTATGTTTCGGTTTAAAGGACGTTGTAGCCAGAGTAACTACTGGACATATAGAGATATAAGTTATAAATAATGCCACTCAAACGTGGCTCGTGACAGCCAATGCGAGTGTGGGCATGTGTGGCGGACGTAAGTGTTGAGTCAAGACTGTTAATGTGACAATTAGGTGTATTTCTTCATTAAAAAATCCTTCGCTTTCAATTTTTATTTGGGTGTTATTATTAATTATTATCTAGTTGTAAATAAGTTTATCGACCCCTGAGATGAAAGCCAGAATCTCTGTCTACCCTTTCTGAATACAGGCTTAATATAAGGTTTTAATAGCATAACAAGCTATATAAATACAAGACAAAGCGGACGTTAATACACATCTCACAAATAACAGTTTGTTCGTATTAAGGGATTTGTTTTCTGACCGTGCGGGGCGTTTCCACAATCTGTTAATCTCGACGCTCGGAGTGTGAAAAACAACACTCAACTTCGATCATATGACTTATACGTAGCTTTTTAATTTAGGGTGAGGATTTACATACAAACAAATATTCATACATACATAGGTACATACATACATATGTACATACATACATACATTCATACATACATACGTACATACATACATATATAAATAAACTCATGCTTTTTCTCATAAGGGATAGGCAGAGGTCTAACCACGACACACACGTTTCGTCTTGTATTTTCCATCCCATGACGGGATAGAGGGTGAGCCTATCGCCATAGTTGCATTACCTTCGCTTTGACCAGCCCCCAAGTCCTCCCTAAAGAACACCGTTTCCTGCCCAGGATGTTTTGCGAGGCTATTGAAATTAAAAAAACATCCAAATTTCAATAGAGAAGAAGGAAGATGGTTTGAAGCTTACACAAGCATGGGATTTAATTCTAAATTTAATTAAATCGGAACCCAAAAGACCACCTGCCAGACCTCAAGACACTGTGAGCTCCTTCTGCGTAGGCCGGAACGCAAATACAGACTAATTATTTCAATTAACTTTTTAATGTAATAATTGTAAAATTTTAAATAATTGGAAGTGCGTGGTGGCCTGTTGGTAAACGGACTAGACGCGACTGTCAACATGTTTACGGTGGTCGCGGGTTCGAATCCCAGGGCACACCTCTGACTTTTCGGAGTCATGTGTGTATTGATAGTCAATCACCACGCACTAAAACGGTGAAGGAAAACATCGTGAGGAAACCTGCATACCATAGCGATTTATAAAATTTCTATGGTATGTAAGTCCGCCAACCCGCACTAGGCCAGCGTGGTGGACTATATGGCCTAACCACTCTCAATCGTACTCTCGATTGTAGAGGAGGCCCGTGCCCTGCAGTGGGACGTATATGGGCTGATACAATTGTAAAATACGGGTAATTAAATTGTAACAGTCACAGCGGATGACTAATATCTCAGTCCGCCCCGTGACCACGAAAGCTGTAAAGTAATCGAAAAAATTAAACCAAATCCGCGACAAAATCTGTAAATAATAGTTTTATTTCAATTTGTACCTTTCCTCTAAACAATAATGTTAACTTCAAGGGCTTATAACAAACCTGTAGCGAGTCTATCAATCACAGTCTTCTCTGTGATAAACTATATAAGCAAAAAAAAGTCTATTCCGTCTGCCAGTTACTCGTAAACCATTACAAAAAATCTAGGCGACAAAATTACCAGGCAAGCAGAGACAATACGGACAAAAAGACAGCGTGTTCGCGTAATGCCAGCTGTTTTCGGCCTTCTGATATATTACAGTGACTAACTGGTGAGAACAAGTCTGCGCCCAGAACTTTTGACCCGGTCTTGGAGTTTCGGTACGTGCGTGGATTTTAGAGATAAATTGTCTTGTTTTGGGTTATATTTCGTCCGACAACTGTAGAGGTTATTGTAGAAGGCATCGTTATTTGGAAATAAATATATTTTTGACAACCAGCTGTGAAATTAGAGGCTGCAGGTTCGATCTCCGCATTGAGACAAATGTTTGTGTGAATTGCAAGCATTTGTACCGAATCTGGGTGTTTGTGAGACTGAAAAGTCTCTCGTAGTTCCCGATACCCACGACACAAGACTCGATCTTAGTGTCGGATCAGGACTATGTATGTGACTGCTGGGTATATTTATTTATTTAATTTCAATTCTGTCATTGATTTCGTTGCGGGTCAAAGACAAGTTAGACATTCCCGGAGTCTCACCGAGTTTCAATGCTCGGTGTGGCAATGCCTGCCACTGATAATGGCTTACAGGAGTTGCAGTGGTGGGTGTGAGGGCGGGACAGTCTTCTTAATATATTTTAATTTTGTTAATGAGGTTTGCGTTATTTCTGTAGTATAATTGTTTTGTTGATTATAAAAGCGGTATTGTAATACAGTGGAAGTCATGAGATTAAGCAGTTTGTAGACTATTTTTATGTTCTTTTTTAAATGGCACATTAATATTTACGCGTGGTGGAATTCAGCCTTAATTTTCAAATTGACCAGTTGCATAATCAAACTATTTGGTCTCCATGTGTGATATTTATAGTTTAATTATATTTATTTTTAATATCAACTGGAATATAATACCACAATGCTTTGTTCTCATATCAAATACAAACCCGTAAAGGAATGTAAATAATACCAACTCTTTGAAAACTCCGGGACCTAGCATAACAGACTTCGGTCAGTTTTTAATTGGATGTAACTCGAACTTCGGAAACAATATTAGTTTACAACGATATAAGGATACTGTAGTGTCTTATAACATAGAATATATAGGCAGATGTACTAATATTATGTACTACTGGTAACATCATATAGGTCTTCAGCAATCACAGCTTACTTGCAGCACATTTGCACTGTCCATTCTTTGAACAACGTATACGACCGTTCAGAATATAGTAACTGACATAAATTATACGGTTTTTAGCATTCTCCCTATGGACATTAGATTTCTATAAATTTATATTTTATTCAATTTTTATTCAATGTATGGCGAAGAATTCCTGGGTCCTTCCGCCGTAGTGTGAAGAGGCATCTTAGCAGGCCGGCATAATTGTGTCTATTGATATGGGACTGCTGTCCGATGCCAGTGGACACTCTGCCTGGGCGGCATTTGCGCTCACCATCAGGCGCAATGCCGCCACTATGCCGGGTTAGACTTTAAAAAAAAAAAAAAAGAAGACGAGCATTCCATTCGTCTGATGGTAAGCGATATGACCGCTTATGAATATTAGCAAAACCAAACAACACCATGAATTACAAAAAAATGCTTGGCATTCCACTGAGCTCGCCATCTTGAGACATAACATGTTAATTCTCAATATATCCAGTAGTTACTCTGGCTACAATATCCTTCAAACCAAAACAAATAATTGCAATTTACTCTGCTGTTTAAATGCAATTATTTGTTTGTTTTAAAAGAAATTGTAGCAAGAATGACTACTGGGCATATTGAGACTTGACATCTTCTTTGCTGTTTGGTGGGAGAAATTGACATTTCCATTCATAACTGGAGTCAGGAATTTGTGCCCTATATGGCGATAGGCTTATTAACACGTCATAGAATGGCAGGGGCGTGCACTCCTTGTAGGCAGAAATGCAGTGCTTTACTTGCCATTCACAGATATTTTATTATAACGTTCGTACGTTTTAGATGACTTTAATTTATAGTAAATAAATGAATAAACAAAATATAATAACTTAAAAACGCCTAATATTTTATAAATAGCACCTATTTGCAATCACGCAAACATTATGGTTGCCACGCGAAAAGCAAGAGGCGCTGCAAAGCAAATTAATGTACCTAATCAACCAAGTCATGCCGCGGCGTCCCGCATTACATTTGTTTGCATGTGTGTAGTAATTTTGGTATCCGTGCACAGTCGCAAACACACACACCCATGAATATTGAAAGCCGCGACTCCTGCGGCAGGCCTCGGGAGTTCGGCAGTTGTCGGGAGTAATCGTAAATGTTCGTTGCCTATAATCCGAGTAAAATTAATAGGCTGGAATCTAATAAATCACCTATGCACATTATGCATTTTTGGTTAGTAGGGTTTTATTTGTTTATATAGAAATGTTTTGTGTTTCGCGGGGGCCATTTTGCTTTTTTTATGAGTTTCTGCATTGTTTACTATTTTATACTAGTATGTTTGTAAAAAAAAAACAGATTCATTCATTTTAACATTTGAAAGTGTGTACAGTGTACAGTTTATTACTAAGTTTCGATATTAATTGTAGTCATGTGCTTTTACTAGTGTGTTTGTTTATTTTTTCAAATGTTATTTGATTGTGAGGTTGGTGTTAAAAATGTATGTTTATCAAATGAATGAATGAGGTGTCCGAAATCTTGCGTTTATTTACATCGGGATATAGTAATCTCAAGTAACCGGAACCTTGAATATGTGAAAATTGAAGCTGACTAGGTGAGTTTTTTTATTTTACTTATTAGAATTTCTTCCGCCGCGACGATCGATCGCTGTTTTGTCTGCGTTGCCGTTGAAGATGGACATTGATGGACATGAATAGTAGTACATCTAAGACTTGTTATGTTGGCATGGTTTCCGACTTAGAGATCCGTCGCGTGGCTGTGGCTATGCTAAAAAACTATAAAAGAAAAAGTTTTTGTGACCGAGTACTCCGCCGCATACCCAGTGTCATAATCCTGTGCACGCCGCTGTAGAATGGAACACATAAGGTGAATAATTGTTGATTGTTATCTACCCCTTCTGGAAAAGAGCGTGATCTTATGTACGTATGTACGTACAAAATCATATTTCATATCACTAACATTCCTTAGGGAACTTAAGCGTGTGAATGATAATGAAAATTGATTCCCAACAGATTGGAATCGTTCTGAGAACATCTCGAGGTATTCCAAACATCGTATTATTAATTTTATTACATATCTCTGGAGATATTTGTGGAATCATAAGGTTGATGTGTAATTGGATTCTCGAAACATAAGTTGGTAGGTTAATTGATTCAGATTTCATATATAGATTGTCTACGATAGTTTGGCGAGAAAATGCGTTGTAGTTAGTTAGGGAAAGTTTTTCTCTTTTTACATTTTATTATATTGGATTTGTTAATACTATAAGATTACAAATTTAAATATATTTTTTATGTTAGGAAAACATACAATACAGGATAACATCAAACCAAGCGATTAATAGATATTTTCAAAATGTAATTTCTAGTTCCAAATTCCGCCATACGCCAATAGAAAATAGATGAATGATAAATAGTTGTTATGAACATAATGGCGTTATGGCGTGCTACCGAAATATGTGCTTAAGAGTTAAATCTTAAGCATTAAGATTATTTTCTCTCCCGTTCCACAGATTTTAGGCTCATTATCTTACATGATGCTGTAGGTAGCTGGCTGGTATATGAAAGGCCTTTGGTAGTCTATGTATTAGTCCAGGGCTGCAGCTACCTCCATACCAAATTCCATCAAAATTGCTTAAGCGATTTAAGATTGAGGAGGTAACATACACACAAACTTACTTATTTTTAATATTACTAGGAAGTAGAAGTTTCGTCCTTCAAATATCTCATAGGTAGTATAGGTCTTAAAGGCCATGCTTTAGCTATCTAAGCACATAATATCCATATTTAATGGGTAGTACTGATAATAATCCACTAGGCAAGTCCATGTTCATTTGCCGGTACTGCTAGAAATAAATCTGGCTTAAATGGACGCTTAGCTTAATACATAAAAACCGGCCAAGTGCGAGTCGGACTCGCGCACGAAGGGTTCCGTACCATCATCTATAAAAGCAACCCTAACAGTCACGTTTGTTCCTGTTTATTAAGATCGAGTTAAAAATAGCTTAAACAAATACGTTTGTTGTGTGGGAGCCCCCTTTCAAATTTATTATTATTTAATTATTTATTTTGAAAGGTAATATACAACTTAAGATATTGGGAAAGTTGTAAGCGTCTACCTGTAACCGTTATTAATATGGAGTAAGAAAATGCAGAAAACACACGTTTATTGTATGGGGACCACCTTACTATTTTTTTGTATTTTTTATTATAACGGAAACAGAAATACATAATTTGTGAAAATTTCAGCTTTCTAGCTATCACGGTTATGAGATACAGCCTGGTGACAGACAGACAGCAGAGGCTTGGTTTTTTTGGTCCCGTTTTTACCTTTTAGGCACGGAACCCTAAAACCAACCCACAGGCAACATAAATTCCGCGAGTCCGAATGCCAGACTAAAAATATACCCCGGACTAAAAATAATCGGAGGATATTTTCATAATCAATTATCCCTACTTATCTTTGTTTATTTAGTTCTGTTCGTTCGGAACGGGGATATGCTTTTACCAAATATTTTCCGATGGTTTTTTCAACTTGATGTTAGATGTTTGTTTAATGCTTATTAGCAATGTCTGTTGATGCGTGAAGGTTTGATAACGTCGGGAAATGCTGTGTGTGATTTTGTGAATTTATTTTATTTGTTGAGCGGTGGTTTTTGTGAAAGAATGTATGTAGTACTAGATCGATTCTCATATCCTCAGTTTTTGTGATTGAAATTATAAGCATAATGTACGTGCTGGGTGTTTGTTTTGAAAATGAGCATATATTATGATTTCAAATTTTAGTTTTGTTTGATGAAATTATGGCTCGTTATGAAACTTAATTTTTTCTTTCTTTATTTCCTTTTTTTATAAAGTGAGATGAGATATAAGGATAATTGTATAATCATGTATACAAGTACGATAGATTAAATCCACTAAGTATAATATCTGTAGCAGGCCATATACGTCCCACTGCAGGGCACAGGCTTCTTTAATAGAAAGTACGATTGAGAGGGGTTACGCCATCTACCACGCTAGCCTAGTGCGGGTTGGTGGACTTTACATACCATAGAAATTCTTACAAATCGCTATGATATACAGAGGTCCTTACGCTGATTCCCTTACCGGCATAGTGAGTGTTGATTGACTATTAATATATCACCACATGACTCCGGAAAGTCGGAGGTGCGCCCTGGGATTTGAACCTGGGACCATTGTGTACATGTAGGCAGTCGTGTCTAATTCATTACTAACAGACCATCACGCACTAAGTACATTATAAGGAGATATAAATATATTTTATTTTCTATGACCATCAATAAATCAATTTCATTACTTATTAATTCATTTTATGTCAACTCTAATATGTGTTTAACACATTTAGCGCTGATAATAGAGAAAACAAACGTAGGTACTTAGTACAAGAGTAATTATTTTTAGTTAACACAAATCAGATTAGGAGCTGTATCCAAGCAGATCTTAATTACTTTTCTCAGCAAAATTTGGACCAATCTCGCTCACTCACATCGGATTTGTTGCGTTAAGTAGTTCGGGTTTTTAGGCCTACATGCCTTTTGTACGTGTACGAAAAAAAAGAAAAAGGAATCTTATTCTACTAGCCCTTATTAGAGAATCGGCGTAATAAGATTTGAAATTTCTTTTCTACATATTTTATTATTTTAATGGTGGTAAGTCTCTCAAATGTGAGAGATGAGAGGTCGCCTAAGTAGGTAACACCGCAATGTTTATTTCACCCTCTAAACAGCAGTGTAAATGCACTGTTGTATTTTGAAGGACATTATAGCTGGAGTAACTACAGGACATATTGAGACTTAGCGTCATATGTCTCGTGATGGGGAGGGCAGTGGAATGCCAAGCATTGCTATGTAATTCATTGTGTTGTTTGGTTCTGCTACTGTTCATGAGCGATTGTATCGCTTACTATCAGGCGATTGGCATGCTCGTCTCATAATTCATTGCAATGAAAAAGAAAGAGCACCTAATAATCTTTTTTAAATACACTGCCGATATTCTTCAGCTCGATTCCAGACAATTCATCTCTGGAGCTTCGAAATTTCATGTCTAAGTGCAAATTTCATATGCATAAGCCCATATACGACCCATTGCAGGGAACGGGTCTCCTCTACAATTGAGATATCTTCATGTGATCAGATATAAAACCAACTTAAGGCTTGCTTATAAGTCCTTGACACGGGTCATTCCATTGGCCCCTAATAGTCATTGCGTTGTCAAAAGTCAACAGTACTGCGTGCTATAAAACTGAATTACTGATTTGGGAGACGTAGTTTATAGTAACTGCGATAGGGTAGTTTGTATTGGCGATTTTTTAAAGGGCAGTGACCTTGAACTTTGGTATTTGAATGGTTGAGTAGAGGGACGGGATAAGATCGGTTACATGAATGTAAATTATTTTAAAGTGCGTAAATATTTTGAAAAAAATCTACTAATAATAATAACCAGCTGAACTAAAAATATTATTTTATCGAGGATTTGGTTTAACTTTTGAATTGTTTTTTTAAGTCCGCCCCGTGGCTACGAAAGCTGTAAAGTAATCAAATCATCGGGAAGTTAAAATGCACGAACAAAATAAAATTTTCGATAAAATCCGTTAAAATAATAGTTATATTTAAATGTGTAATAATCCCGTAAATCTAAGAAACCATTATAATAACAATCCACTCAATTTTTATTTCATAGCAGAGCACTGACTTTCTTTACAACTCACAATTTTATTGCTAGAATTTTCAACGATATTATCATTCAAATATTTTGCTCTTAATGTACCTGTTTCATACAAGTAACACAGAATGGCCACTTTATTTAAATAACTCATATTTTGTCACGAATATACTCATGGTTATTTGTACGGTAGTAATTTTATCAAGCCTGAAACCTCTATAAATTTTAATCATGTTCGCGCTAAACCAGCTGCAAACATGTTACGAACAAGCCACAGAAAAAAATGTGATTAATCTAAGTACATTGGACTTTCTGTAGCTGAAGTTGACATTAAATCGATAAAACATAGTGTAAATATAAAAAAAAACAAACAAATAATACAGAATTAACCTTTCATTTCATACTAAATGCAGCCTTACGTACAAACACAAGCCAAAAAACAAATCGCAAGGAATTAAAACAGCGGGCGACTCAAGAAAATTGGCACGGTTGTAGCAAATGTCTTGATTCGCAATTGTTTAAGCTGATCCGTGCTCGCGTGAATTAATTAGGAACGAACAGAAATGACCAGTAATCCAGACCTTAGAACACGGAAAGGGACAATGCAATTGTCTTTATTTCACTGGCAATACTTTTATTGGGCAGCTTAATTGTGACTGACAGTCGGCTTTTCTGCTGCCTAGTATGTTTCAGTGTGATTGTGCTGGAATAGTTAGAGCAGTCCCCATAAAACAGTAGATTTTAACCTTTTATTAACGAGGGACCTACTGACAAAATTTCTTTCTAGTCATTGATCACTCAGTTGATTATTTTGATTGTATCATGGAATATAGTATTTGTATCTGTATCAGCCCATATACATCGCACTGTTTGAGATACAATCCATGAAGTAATGAAATGTATATAAATAAAGGGTATTTCTATTTCACTATAAATAAAACATGCAATAAATACTTTAATAATGGCCTTTTAAGGGCTTTCCACATGGAATGCTTCCAAGGACCAACCAATAAGATCATATTATTATGAATGGCCGTCAGATTTTCATACTTTATAACTGTAGTTGTAGGAAGGGTGTCTCTGGCTAAGAATGAAACTCCATCTCTTCGATTACAATATTATTCTCTGATTGTTTTACATCCATTTTAATACATTACACGATCAGACCACGCACCAACAAGACATAAATCAAAAGATACTGTTTTTACATTTTTAGAAATACCTCATTCCATTTTTACATTTTAAATCTATTTCTTTTTAAACAAGCCACATTGAAGTTTGAAAGAGTATTTAATGTTATTGGTATAAAAATATAACGATTTAGCAAACAAAATGTCCACTACTCACACTATAATTCTAAAATATTCACAATAAAGTAACAAAATCATTATAATATTAAAGTTCAAGAACGACTAAGATGGAATATAGACTTTTAAAAACAATTCAGAGAGATAGATATTTAGTTGGAAGAGCACTTAAAGTAGTAACAAACGATGCAACTTTAATAGTATCAATAAAATTGGAACCTAAATAATAATTATTCTTTAAAATGCATAAAGTTATGATTACTTAACTTTAGGTGGTCCATCTATTCGTTTGCCTCTATAAACAAATCCATCCATCCATCCATCCATCCATCAGCCAAAGGAAGTCCACTGCTGAACATAGGCCTCCCCCAATGATTTCCACAGAGACCTGTTGGAGGCAGCCTGTGTCCAGCGACGTCCCGCGACCTTTACCAGGTCGTCGGACCATCTTGTTGGTGGACGTCCTACGCTGCGCTTTCCGGTACGCGGCCTCCATTCGAGTACTTTCCGACCCCATCGGTCATCAGATCTCCGTGCTATGTGCCCGGCCCATTGCCACTTCAACTTGCTAATCCGGTGGGCTATGTCGGTTATTTTAGTTCTCCTACGGATCTCCTCATTTCTGATTCGATCTCGTAGGGAAACCCCGAGCATAGCCCTCTCCATAGCTCGTTGAGTGACTTTGAGCTTCCTAATAAGGCCCATAGTGAGAGGCCACGTAAACAAATATGACATTTAAACGGCTATAATATGCTGTAGTACAAAATTGGTTAATATTGCACTATGTTGTTTATTAGGTTATATATTTTTATAACGAAATCGCCTTATTTCTTAACAAAAGATACTTTTTATTTATCCCTGGCTTATACAACTATTTAAGACTTTTTTCTATTTGAAGTGTCTCACTCACATTTCTTACCATTTAAACTGCATTCAATATCTTTACTCCCTAAATAACATCCAAAAGCATAACCTCACAAATCTTATTTCGAGGTCAAATAATGATTACGCGAGCGGTATCAGCGGCGGAGCAGTTAATTGCCATCCTTCCCATGCGGCCATCCCAAAACGCAGTGTTTCTAGGTCAAAGGACGCAATTAAGCCTCTACTGGATCGCATGTAACTTGCCGGGGTACTACTGTTTGTATAGATTAAATGTTGCAGATCTGGTGAAGGAATATCAGGAAAATTGCATACTTACTGTATTAGCACATTTAGACTCCTCTACAATTGAGGGTATGATTGAGAGTGGTTAGGCCATATAATCCACCACGCTGGTCTAATGCGAGTTGGCGGAATTTACATACCATAAAAATGATTATCGCTATGGTATGCATGTTTCCTCATGATGTTTTCCCTCACCGTTTTAGTGTGTAGTGATTGACTGCTAATACACACATGACTCGGATAAGTCACAGGTGTGCCTGGGATTCGTTGGTTTCATGCAGTCTATTGCTGTACATAACTGGTTATTGTGATCATTAGTATTCATAGCGGCCTGTACTGTACTGGGGTGTTTGAGAGACCGAAAAGTCTCTCGTAGTTCCTGATACCCACGACACAAGACTCGATCTTAGTGTGCGGTCAGGACTATGTATGTGACTGTTGGGTGTATTTATTTATTCGTTTTCTTTATTTTTGTTAGATTTCATAAGAACGACGGCTCATAACTACGTTGTTTTGATAAAGTTAGTATGATGTATGTATATGAGTCACTACATGGCTTCAGAATAGCATCAGTCGTCAGTTCTCTGGTCTATGAGCCCTGCTAATGCCAAATCTACCCGGCTGTATTGGTCACTTATGTAGTTCATGCATGTTATTTATTGTAACATTCTAATGTAACATTCTAAACTCTGGTTGTATATTGTAAGTAGCTGTTTGTCAGAACCGAATCTCCAACAAATCTAGCTTATGGCGTACATATTATAAGTCCATTCTTTACGTATTTATATGTACATTCTATAGTTCTAAATTTAAATTTCTGTAAAATTTTATTGAACTAAGAAGTTATTGATTTAACAAACTAGTGAGGTTATTCTAATCTTAATTTCAAAATTCGGAGTCTTGCGTATTTAAAGATAACTAATGACGTCATGCAATTCCAAATTCGAAATCCAGCCGTCTTAGATATGTAAGTTCCACGATGTTTTCCTTGTTAATTAACTATGCAGTAGCGCCTAAATTAGACACTGCAGTTCTTGGTTAATCTATGCACGGGGAATGCGGTTGTTAATCCAACGAGTTGAATTAATCACAGAGTTGGCAGCTCTCATACCAGCGTTAATAGCACACGCGGTAACAGAATTCGCGGCGCGTTTTCGACAATTTAATCCAGCACGGCAAAAAGGCCATTATCGAGTCCCCTCTTATCTTGTTAACGGCCCCGTTTCCTTTTAACTTTGACTAAATCCAAAGACTTTTTTTTATTGATAAATGGAAGCCGTTTTGAAGTATCAGTCAATGTCCCGGCAACGTTTATAAGAACGTTTTATTAAAGGTAAATGCGATTTGGGTTTCCGCTGTAAGCCGTAATGTAATTTTTTTAAAGAGATTTACGATGGTGTGGACGTCCACTTAAGTTGGGATTTTGGCTTGTAATACGTTTACCTGCAATATTCAAAGTGAATGTGGTTTGAATATTTTATTTCGTTAGAGTCAGCTTAGATTATTTTATTTCAATTTTTATACGGTTGTGTTAAATTAGTGACTAAAATGTGTTTGATGGTAACTGCAGAGCAATTTAAATAGACGTTATATCCTTAGAGTGTTTATATATAGAGGGAGCGCTGTCATACATTCGCGTTTTGAAAAACGTAGATATTTTCTTGTTCGTAATGTTGGTAGCGCTCCTATATTAGTAAAAATTGAATTAATTATTTAGCTATAATTTGCTATAAATTCCTTTGATAGCCGAAATTATATTAAGCTATTATCCTTTTAAAACGAGTTTGAGTGAAATTAAATACACTTAAACTATTTATTAAAAAAAAATAATCATGTAATTTATGTATGTTGCACAACCTGTTCAAATATTAGCCAATAGGAGGGCAGAAAAAGGCGGCCCGGGACCACCATTTTTATCTACGTTTTTGAAATACCAGCGCTCCCCTATATATAAATATTCTAAGGTTATATCATCTCCTTCCCTAAAGACGTTTATTACAGTACGAATACTCGCGATTTTTAAATTTAGAATGAAAATTCGTGCTTATATGTTGATTATTCTTCTTTTTGTTTTTTTCTCTTCTTGGCATTGTACTGTGTATGATTAAGGAGGTTTAGTAGGATATGCACCTTCAGAATGACGTTATTTTTGAATTTAGAATAGTCTTTTGTTTAAAAATCCTCTTTATAGAAGTTTAGTAGATTATAAACATTTTTGATTCATTATTTTTGAAATTAGAACACACTAGCATTTAAGTTTCTGTATCACCAATGCTGACTCCAATCGGGCACACGGCTAGCAAACAAAAAACGACAGCTCAAAGAATACACTTATAGAAAAAAAAGTGTGGCAGTGTTTGATTACTAGGCAAAACAAAGAAGCCATCCATTGGACGGCTTTGTCTCGACAGAAAGGCGCGCACGTTCCGGGTTTTGATCATGGCTTGACAGATCTTAATGCTTAGAAAATCGGAACCTGCTTGTCGAGTACGTGTTTACGAAGATAAATACATATTGTATAAGGATTTCTATATTAAATATTTCGGGAAAGTATAATTTCATTTTATTTGGCTTCCTTAACGTAACTTTGTTGTTGTAGTATATGTTGTATATAAGAATAAATAATAACAAAGCTATTTCAGTAATTATAATTAAACATTTTTGAATAAATATTTTCAATATTATTAAATCTCGCTCTATTCTTGGAGTATCTAATGTTGGTTCTGGAATTATTAATTAATTCTTATTTAATAATAAATGGTTGTTTGTTAGTTTTAATAGCTTTGAATAATTTATGTGAAAAAATGTTAGTGGGCTGTGCTAAACTTGGGAATATTTTCAAGAATTGAATTATTTTTTGTTTATTTTTTGCTGTAGTTGGTTTTGTTTATTTACAAAACAATAAGCATGGATTTGTATTACTTTGAAACAGTAACATGATTCCTCGTAAACATATCGTTTAGGAATCCAATATTTTCTATCTCCAAAATCTTTTTTGCGGGTAAATAACCATATTTATACGGAACGACTTTAAGTAAAAAATAATAATTTCTGCACTATAGAACTAAATTTTCCTTTAGAATGAGTAACATACTTTATCAGTAAGAAGGGATTAATGCAGAAAGTTTCGAAGGAAACGCTGTCATTCCAAGCGAATTAATTCAGATCATTATCCCTATATGACGTCGTCTTGCTAGGTAAAAAACTAGACTTCACATTATTGAAATGTGGTTCTTAAAGCTATTTGAGACTGGAGGAATGTCAGATAAATCAGAACATTTTATATTAGTTTTACCTTTAAATTGAGTTACATTAATAGTATTAATATAAAAACTAAAATTTGTTTATAAAGTGGTAGTGCCACACAATAGTGACCATTCGACGACTTTGCAAATGGATCATCTAGTCTGGAGAAAGTACAAATGTTTCACAAAAAAACCATGGATAGTCCGCCACACACTAGGCCAGCGTGGTGGACTATACAGCCTAACCAATCTCAATCGACTGTAGAGGAGGCCCGTGCTCTACTGGCCACTACTGGTAGTGGGAAGTACATATACTGGGTATCTCAATACTGCTACCGAAAACGAAGCCGGGTGGTAGACTACAAACACAATGCAACTAAAAATTTCGCAAAGAAACGCGACAATTATTTCTTATGATTTTTTAAATATCGTCATTTTTGGGTAGTAAATCCATAGTTTTTGCTAAAATAATAATTTAAACTCTTTTATGCCTTAGATTATTAATAAATAAAAGGGTATACACTATTATTTTAGGAAAAAAATTATTTACCACCCAAATATGGTCATAGGAAAAAAAAAACAAAAAAAATTGTCGCTGTTTTTTGCAACTTTTTCTGTTGCATTGTGTCTGAAGTCGCTTAAACTACCACCCGGGTTCGTTTTCGGTAGCAGTCTTGATATATCCTGTATGGGCTGATACAGATTCAGATGGATCTCCAAATATACCCGTTGGAAGCTCATTTACAAAACCTATATTTCATTTAACAAAAACTTTCTTCAACTAATTTGGCCGTAAAAAAAGATATTTACTCGTAAGTCCATGAAGACCAATTAGCGTTGGAAGTATTAATTTGACGGGAAAACTGCAAACACCACCAATTTACACAAAAAACTGCGAATGGCGCCAATTCTGTTAACATTTTATAATTTTATTATTTGCTTTGTAAACTCCAATTAGTATAATTAGTCCTCCGCGTTGACTACATCACACGAAATCCATTTAAACAGTTACCTACTAAAATTATAAGATCTAAATTGACTATGTGTAGAGGTTATCTAGCAATGTGTGTCCCTCTGCTACTGAGGTTGCGGGTTTGAATCTTCGTTTCATAAATATGTTGCCTACGGATAATAATTAACCAGATTTTGGTCATATAAATTATTTCTAATCCAACAAAATAATTGAAAAATATGTAGCTTTGAAACCAAAGTTATTTTAACGTTCAAAAACACTAATAATTAACTTCAATTCATATTCAGTTGTTCATAGACAATTCTAAAACCTATTTTAGTTATCGAATATTTAGTCCCTTTCGAAAGATTTTTGAATTTGTTTTGAGCAAAGAAGATGAAAAATCAGATAATTAAATTAGGTTTTAAATAGTCTATGAATAAAAACGTAATTCATTTTATTATTCATAGCATTAAACATAACAAACAATTAACATGATTAAATGACAAAAACGCGGGCCATTTACACAAACTAAGCCGGGCTGAATGGCTGCTCATAGGCAGTTCTAGCCGAGTTTTTCAAGAGTCTATACAAACTTTTTCAAGTATAATAACAGACTTTGAGTCCCAGTATGTGTATAGTTGAATAGAGCACTCGGAAAAGGCGTATTTAAACATTCACCGCACAGATGTATATTTTTAATTTAATTTGCATAATGGGTTTTAATTATGAACAGTTTATTTCCGTGGGGTGATTAATTGATGAGTATGGATGTGAGATGAAATGTGGCGCTGAATTTTTTAAGAGATTTCGTGTAAGCGTGTGAGGAAGACATTATATATTTTAATACATAAATGAAATATAAGAATAAAAGAGGTTAAGCATCCACCCGCAAAGGTATATAGACCACCTGAAAGATAAGAGGACGTTTTTAAATGTAGCTGCTTCCAATATATTACTATGAAAACATTCAAGCATCTTGAGCAATGTACTGTATCAGCCTATATACGTCCCACTGCAGGGCACGGGCCTCCTCTACAATCGAGAGTACGATTGATAGCGGTTAAAGCTATATAGTCCACCACGCTGGCTTAGTGCGACTTGGCGGACTTTATACACCATAGAAGTCTCACAAATCGCTATGGTATGCAGATTTCCTCACAATGATTTCCTTCAACGTTATAGTGCGTCGTGATTGACTATCAGACATAATAGACATATAACTCCGAAAAGTCAGAGAGATGTGCCCAGGGATTAAAATTTATAAGTTTGGTTTAAAACCATATGTAGGTAATATAATTAGTACTTTATCTAGATTACTACTCTATACGTCTAATTCTCCCGCCAAATAATAGTGTAAATGCCCTATTGTGTTTCGGTTTGAAGGATATTGTAGCCAGAGTAACTACTGGACATATTGAGGCCTAACACCGTATGTCTCAGGATGGCGAGCGCAGTAGAATGTCATTCATGGTGTTGTTTGGTTTTGATACTGTCTATGAGCGATCATATCACTTACCGTCAGGCGAAAGGCAGGCTCGTCTCATTCATTGAAAAAAAAAATACACCCAGGACAATTATTTTTTTCATTTATTCGTGCCGTTTAAATGTACTAAAATATTTCTAAAGACGAAATTTTAAATATTCACATTTTAACGTAGGGATAAAAATATGAATATTTAAAATTTTAAACATCCATTCAGGATACTAAAGAATTATAATTCATCCCGATCATGACCGAGAAATGAAGGTCGGAAATTAGAATACCAAAAAGATCCTTTGATGTAGCCCTGAGCAAAGCCCAAGGAAATTAATACCTTTTAAGACAACTAACCCTTCAGATGATTGAAAAAATAAATTTATGTTATATCCACGAAAATTTTGATTGTGAGATTTTAGATACATAAACTCACGCCTTTTTCCCAGACGAGGTGGGCAGAGGCGCCAGGGCACTTCACATTTCTACTTGTGCATATGTTTTGTCTCGTGATGTGATCAGGGGCGAGCCTGTTGCCATATCGGGCACAAATTCCTGACTCTGGGCTGATAATGATTAGAAATCCAATGTCACTTTGCCTGGCCCGGGTTGGATCCCGACACCTGAACGACGTATATACTGTCGTACTTCACCACCGAGGCAGTGATATAGATACAAATTAAAAATAAATAAATAACACCTAACAGTCACATACATAGTTCTGACCCCACTAAGATCGAGTCTTGTGTCGTCGGTATCAGGAACTACGAGAGACATTTCGATATTACAAACACGAAAAAACACGAAATAAATATTTGTGGGTCGCACAAACATTTCTCTCGATCGAACCCGCGACCTCTCGTTTCATAGGCGGTGTAGCCGACTACGCCACGGAGGCTGTCAGAACTAACAATAACTAATAATCGAATAACTTTGACGAATTAAACAAGGTTGTTGATTGTTGTGTGCTCCGTGCATGTAGCTTCTAACTTTTCACTCAAAGGTGTATCCAAACTGCAGTTACTTTTTGATGTGATTTTTTTATAGTCCTAAATGGCAAGACAAGCATACCATTCGCCTCATGGTAAATGATACGGCCGCTCATGAACAGTAGGAAAATCAAACAACACCTTGAATTACAATTAAATGCTTGACCTTCCACTGCGCTCTCCTTCTTGAGACATTTAGTCTCAATATGTCCAGTAGTTACCCCGGCCACAATGTCTTTCAACCTGAAACACAACAGTGCATTTACACTGCTATTTGGCGGGAGAATAAGACATTAAGTCTCTTAGATATGAAAAACCTACCACAAGTAATGATGTCGTAACAACAACAAAAAAAATACCTTTCTAATTCATTTAATATTATCACATAAGCAAAGGTACAGAATCATTTGCCCTGTATAATCTCAAATAATTAAAGTTAGAAACTTTTCTAGTTTTTATAACTAACTTTATATTGGTGTTATTCGTTCAGATTGTTTGCCGAACGTTGGACGTGTTTGGCCAATTTCATTGCAGTTTCAAGCGGTGTTATTAGGGTTACCGTGTGTTTGGGATGTGAATTATGGGGTAGTGTGTTTGTTTCCTGTGTCAGGTAATTCAACATTGCATTTACACTGCTGTTTGGTTGGAGAAACAGACATTGCGGTGATACAATGTCATGAGTCATTTCGTCACATTTTGTTTCGCAAAATATTTTTTCTAAATTTAGGTGACATTAGTTACAACTAATTCTACCTTTCTCTTTAGATATAATAGCGTGAATTTTTATATAAATTTGGAAGTACTCCAACATTTATCAAGAGACACTAAACGTTGGATCAAATCATGATTCATAGATGTATTCTATAGTATAGAACCGAACAGTACGCATATTTACAGAGAAACACATTTTCCACGTCGTGGCTATCTTTTTTTATGAGTACGGAGCAAATACGACCCGTCTGGTAAACAGTTATCGACTGTGGACATTTGTAATATGTACTCCATTCAAAGGCTGGCTTTACAAGGAGCTTTTAACTGTCTCTAGAACCTATCTATCTTCAACAAAAAGGTTTATTACTGGTGGTAGGTCTCTTATATGTGAGTGGTCGCCTATATAGGTAGGTACCACCGTAATGTCTATTTCTCTCGACAAACAGCAGTATAAATGCACTGTTGTGTTTCGGATCGAAGGAAATTGTAGCCAAAGTAACCACTGGACATATTGAGACTTAAAATCTTATGTCTCAGGATGGCAAGCGCAGGGGAATGCCAAGCATTGTTTTGTAATTCAAGGCGTTGTTTGGTTTTGCAAAAGTTCATGAGCGGTCGTATCGCTTACCATCAGGCGAAGGACATGCTCGTCTCGACATTCATTGCAATAAAAAAATGGTGTATACTCTTAAATATCTAGTATCGTTTTTTAATGTGACACAAAAAATATCAGTCTACTACTGGTAATCATTTAATTTCTTGTTAAGGACAAATAGTTTTTTATCTTTGCTTTGTTATGTTAGGGAAGGGTTTTGTATTGCTTACATAGTGTCAATGACATGTGAGATGAATTAACCGACAAAGGGTGGGAATTTCGCTTTTGATACAAAAACCCACAAAAGTTAAATGTCTAAGTTAAAGAATGTGAGTATTTACTTATGGCACTGAATGACGAGACGAGTATGCCATGATGATGGTAAGCGATACGACCGCTCATGGACAGTAGCAAAACCAAACAGCATGAATTACAAAGCCATGCTTGATATTCAATGCGTTCACCATTCTGAGATATAAAACGTTAAGTCTCAATAATCGGTATATTGAAGAAATATGTAATATAATAATCCCGATATGGCAATAGGCTCGCCATCTATCACATCATGGGACGGAACATATCAGGGGAAATGTGGGTGTCCAGGCACCTCTGCCTACTCCTTCTGGGAAAAAGGCGTGAGTTTATGTATGTATGTATTGTAGAAATGTGGACTGTTTTTAAATCTGAAGAGTGGTTCTAAAAGATAATTATAGAAGATAATCTTATCCTTACTAATATTATAAAGGTGAAAGTTTGTATGTATGTATGGATGTTTGTTACTCTTTCATGGAAAAACGGCTCAACAGATTTTGATGAAATTTGGTATAGTGATAGCTGACACCCTGGATACACACATAGGCTACTTTTTATCCCGAAAAATGTAGTGTTCCCGTGGGATGAGTCAGGAAACCAAATATACATATTTTCTACTCTTTCAAATTCAAATTGTTGGCACGGGATGTCCTCTCCTACGGAAGGGAAATATAGTCGACGGCACGCGGGAAATATAGTTAGTAGACACGCGAAATAATATGTTCTTGATGTGGATTGGACTCAAAAACTATCTGCACCCGGGCGAAGCCGGGCCCGACAGCTAGTCATAATATAATCAGCTACTATTTGTCAAGTTGTGTAGACTCTTTTGTATAGTATAATACGGAGGAATTGCCCGGCGGTTGATGACTTAATAGCCGTATTAATCAAAGTATTAATTACGATGTTATGAACCGAGGAGAATCAAGATTAATTTGCTAATTTTTCATATCTTTTCTTGTTAGATTTTTCGTTAATGGAGTTATATTTAGTCCTTGCAATATTGTACTATGGTTCATAATAATAAGTCAGTTTATATATTTTAAAAAAAATTCTCAAATATATCAATAAAAGGCACTAGGATTGCCTGTGTTGCGGGATATAAAAATTATAAATATAAATAAACCCAACAGTGATATTCTTAATACTGATTCCACATTAAGATCAATAAGTCTTGTGTCGTGGGTATCAGGAACTAGGAGAGACTTTTCGGTTTCGCTAACACACGGACCCGAGACAAAAACGTGTGGGTCTTACTCCCTTCGCACACGAAGCTACTCAAATTGCAAGGTGCAACTTCTTTTATTTCTATTTACAAAAACACCGGGTAACAAGAAGTAAACATTATGGAATTTTCGAAGGTTCGGGCTCACACCTATTTATATTCGAAAGAATATGAACTGCAGATTATCATTTGCGGCACAGTAGCTGTGTGAAACAGTTAAAAAAATTATAGAAGTCTATAGAATGTCCAAGGAAAGCTATTTCAATTTGGTACAGTTATATCTCCTGTAGTAATTAATACAAATTGAATATTTAAGGCTCGATCATTCATTTTTCCCAACAATACACTCGGTAAACTCGGGTATCCAGTAGCGCGGTGACCAGCACGACGCATCACACGAGATTAGTTGCCAACGCGTTACCAACGTGGTGAATAATCGCGTCGTGTGCGAACCTCGTATGATAATGTATGGGCGGTGACGCTCAAGTTATCCGTTACTCATTAGAGTTTGTAACCAATTCTTTTTGAGTAGCTCCGTGTGCGACGGGCCTTACAAATATAGGCTAAGTGTAGGGATCCAAACCGCTGCTTCTCGTTTCAAAATCGGCGTCTAACCAACGGCGCTACGGAGACTGTCAATAATATATCAAATGAATAAATTAAGAATATCACACAATGTTAGTGTTTTAGTATTACGCAATAAATAAGGCATCTGTTTATAAACCAACCACGAATTATTCAATGTCTAAAAGCCGAAGAATATCAGGAAAAAAAAAACACAAAACACCTATCCCGAGCAGATAACCAATTATGTATTACATTCTATAAATCGGAGCAATGAGCCGAAACCTTTTAATTCACGTTTTATTAAACTTCGTGTGCCACTGAAGCCGGCTTGTTGGCAGTGCTCCGAAAATCGATCTGCCGTATTTACTTGTGTCCTATCGAGCATTTAGCTTGCGTTGGTGTACAATGACTTATATCTATAGAGTTGGAAATATACACTAGGTTTTGAAGAGGCAGTGTATGTTACACTTAGAAATACTGTTTGGGGACAAGTCTATGAATGATGATAGAAAAAGAGCCATTAGGCCGTTCTATCAAAAGTATTATTGCTGTGAATTTTACGATGTTTAAAGGATTGGACGAGCTTTACTGCATTTTAAAAATAGTCGATGACAATGAAAGGATTGGAAGAGAGGAAAAGGCAATTATTACGAGTTGAGACGATGGCAACCATTCTCAATTTAATAGCAATTAATACTTTAAATGGAAAAGTGATGGTAGGAAATTGACTTGAGGTAGATCTCTCACATGTGAGAGGTCACATGGGTACCACCACAATGTCAATTTCTTCCACCAAACAGCAGTGTGAATGCACTGTTGTGATTGTTTTTTTTTGCAGTGAATGACGTGACGAGCATGCCTTTCGCCTGATGGTTATTTTTTTTTTATTTCAATGAATTGCGAGACGAGCAAGCCGTTCGCCCGATGGTAAGCGATACGACCACTCATAAACAGTAGCAAAATTCCACTGCGTTCGCCATCCTGAGACATAAGATGTTAAGTCTCAATATGTCCAGTAGTTACTCTGGCTACAATGTAAGCGATACGGCCGCTATGAAGACAAGTTAAATTAAAGAACACCTCGAATTACAAAGCAATGTTTGGCATTCTACTGCGCTTGCACATCCTGACGCATAAGATGTTAAATCACAATATGACCAGTAGTTATACTAGCTACAATGTCCTCCAAACTGAAACACAATGAATAGAATGAATAATGAAATAGAAATTGCGGTGATACCAACCCAAGCGGCATCTGACATTAGAGAGACCAGTCACCAGGGATATCAAAAACTGTGACTATTTTAGGTCCCAAAATAATGAAACCAAGAATCAAAAGTATTCATACCGCCGAGTAATTTGCCTCAAATTACCTGTTTATCAATCCATGATATCTATTTACATAAACAATTCAAAGCATTGAAACAGAAAATCATATTTCGCTCATTATATCCGTCCACATTGTTTGTACACAAATTCTCGTCAAATAATTTGGAGGCTTTATGATGTAATTATTGTTTGTTGAAAACCGACTGTATGCGAAAAAATAACACAGAATTCAGTAAACACTTATTCTCTCACATGTGACTTTTCGGAGTCATGCGTGTCATAACGGTGAAGGAAAACGTCGTGAGGAAACCTGCATACCATAGCGATAAAAAAACGATTTCTATGGCATGTAAAATCTGCCAACCCGCACTAGGCCAATGTGGTGGACTATATGGCCTTACCACCCCCTATTGTACTCTCAATTGTAGTATAGGACCGTGTCCTGCAGTGGGACGTATAAGGGCTGATACAGTAAACCCTATCTCACAGAAGACCAAAGTGAAGAGACAGCTTTGATGTCGCTTGTCGTTCGGTGAGATTGCCGGGTACACAATCCCCCTTTCCTCTTCCTGTCCTTTTTTCATTCCAGATTCCTGTCGGATTTAATAGGCTGGCTGCATATCCATGATCCAAGCGTTGTGAATGTTCAAGGGCGGCAGTGATCACTTACCATCAGGTGACCTGTTTTGTCGTTTGCTGGACCTAGCATACAAAAAGTACTGAGATCATTATATTCTTCTCAATAGGTCTATCATCTCTTCCCATCTACTTTCATTTAAGTCCTGTATCTTATAGTTACCATTCCTTTTATGATGATAACATGGAAGACCAGCATTGGACCGCATGAAAATAATTGGGCCAAGTATGTTTTGAAATAAAACTATTTTTTACGGATTTTATCGTGAATTTGGTTTAATTTTCACATTTTTTAACTTCCCGACGTTTCGATTACTTTGCAGCTTTTCTGGTCACGGGTCATTTGCGTGTTTGTCAGTTTTTTTTCCATCAAAAGTCAAAATTTCGTGAAACTGTGGATATGATTAATGTGCGAATAAGCGGTGTTCGGTTTGCGGTATCGGATGCCTAACTAGGAACTATTAAGATAATATCAGCTGCAATTATCTGTACACGCCAACTGTTGCTTGTTTGATAACGAGCTGCAGTTTAAAACGCTATGGGGTCTGTGGGAATCATGTAACCTATTTAGTTTGCAATAATCCATGTTTTGTCTATGGTCTCGGATTTGAATCACGGAGTGGGCAAAGTGGTATTGGATTTTCTATTCATTATCAGCCTGAAGTCAGGTCTTTGTGCCCAATATGTTGATAGGCTTATCCCCCTATTACATCGTGGGACGGAAAATACGAGGCGGAACTAGGCAGTAGCTCTGCCTCTACTTCTGGAAAATTGGCAATGGTCGAATCGGAAGTATGCCACAAAAAGAGAATGACAAATTAAAACATAATAATTATTAAGTAAATCCAACGGTGGCTTTTGTTAATGCCAGGAAAACAGGCTGAAAAACAAACATAATGGTATAACTATCTTCCTCCTATTATCTTATGACTTATTACCTTGTTCCTTTATCTAATCTATGGTTGCCTGTATGAAATTATCCAGTGTGATAAGACCACCACTTATTTCTTTCTCTCTCTCTTCAGTCACAGGAAGTCCACTGAACATATTTCTCCCCTAAGGACCTCCATATTGGCCAAAGAGGCCTAGGCCGCCACTTGTATATTATTATTTAGTAAATTCTTCATTGTTTACATATACAGAGCAAAACATGATTAAATAAATCGATATAACAGATTCCATAGATTAAAAAAAACATATTTGCATAACATTTGAACTCCTTTGAACCATAAATAACTTTCAGTAAATAAGTACATTCATGTTTATTTTAAATTTCCAACGATCGCTATCATAATTGAAAACTGAATAAATGGAATTTCCATTTAAACTAATATCAAGATTAAACAGTTTAGAATGAGCTAAAAATAAGTTAAAGTAACAATATTTGCTTTTGCCGTGTAGTATCGTTTACTGCGCGATATTATCGGAATGGTCACGTAGTACGTTTAATGAAGACTTTAATTCAGTAGTTTTATAATTTGAATCACAATTTTAGTGTGCTTGGACATCGAAAGTAGGTCAAATTACACACACATAAACTCACGCCTTTTTCATAGAGAGGAAAGGCAGAGGTGGTTACGTGAAATCCACATAATTCGGCTTGTGTTCTGTCCCATGATGTAATAGCGGTGAGCTTATCGTAATATGGGATACTAACTGTGACTGATGGCTGATAATGAAAAGAAAAATACAATGTAATTTTTCTCGACCCGGAACCCGAATCTGAGACGTCAGCGCGAGCTGATTTGACCGTCGCGGTACCAGACTTTACGAAAAACCCATTTGATGAAATAGTTTTGCATTTGTCTTTTGTCATTTGTGATTTTTCGGACCTACACCCGAATACTAGATCGCTATTCAAATAATAAGTTGCTCTTAACAGCGCACGGCCCACTTAGCCAGTATATTTAATCGGGATTAACGTAGTTAAGCGCTATTTATATTTAAGTTGCGTTCCAGTATTTGGGCGCTATACAATCAAAAAGTTAACTAGCTCACACAAGTGCCATTTTAAACACAATTTCGAATATAATACGATTGCGCGAATTTAAAGTTGTATACGGATATTGTATCCATAAAATATTTGTGTAAAATAAATCAATGATTGTTTAATCTGTATCTGTATCAGCCCATATACGTCCCACTGCAGGGCACGGGCCTCCTCTACAATCGAGAGTACGATTGAGAGTGGTTAGGCCAGTGATTGTTTAATCGTATTAGCAAATATGTTAATTAGTAATTATATTTTGTGAATAGGTCTTATTAACAAGGCTGAGACTAAAAACCAAGTCAAGCATTATATTTTTCATTCGCGTTAGGAACCCGTGATTTTATCCTTGAATAATAAATTATTTTGCTGTAGCACATGTCAACAACAATACATAATGAAAATGTACAACACGTTTGTGTAACAAACTAGATGGACGGATGGTTTTGGAAATTCGGAAATGGTTTTATGTTTTTTCAATAGCAAATAAATATTAATATAACTATATTTCATTTGATAAGAGAGTCAAGTGGAGTGATACAAAGTTAATGTACAATTCTGTTAAGGAATACGAAACAATATGTCGGATTTTCCATATTAGCTATCATCCAATTTGTAATCTATATTAATATATAAAATGAAATGTTTGTTGGTGTGTACCTCTAATCTCAGGAACTACTAGTTTGAATTGAAAAATTCTTTGTGTGTTGGATAGGTTATTTATGGAAGGATGCTATATGCTATATTTATGATCATGCCATGCCTAATAGGAGGCAAGCAGTGGCATAAATCTAATACGAGGAAAATTTAGTCGTGTTTAGTGGTCCAATTGATCGGTATTCGAAATTGATAGTCGGAATGGAACATTTTGACCGCGATTCGGGAAAGTTTATTTGCACCCGAGCGGTACCGGGTCGGACCGCTAGTTCTGAATAAAATTAAATTATTCTTAAATCAACCAAAAACCATCAGAATGAAAAATAACATCGACAGAATTCCACAACACTCATAGCATAACCTCAATTTCCCTAATTTTTCTCGCATACAAAATTCAAAACACGTATAAGCGCCGATTTTCCCCTCCACATCAACAAAGCGGTGTTTTCACAGCCCTTGTTTTCAAGATCCCTCATATTTCGTCTGAGATAACGCGTCGATGGTCCGGTACACGGAAAAATGTCCGCCGCTTGTTAAAATATAAAGCCGGGTTGCGCACTTCAATCACATTTTGATTTAAAAAATCCCAACCCGACTGGGTTCTGTATCCCTCGGGAGCTCTGAGACGCTTCCAGTTGTTTGCTAGTCTAGGCCAGTGGTCTGGGACGGAGTTGGGATTCGAATTGGGGGTCAAAGGAGAATGGTCTTTTTCCTATGAAACTTAGTATCGATGCGAAGAGTTTTCTCCCTCGATGAAATTTAATTGGAGATATAAACTTGAAGTCCAAATTTTTTTTGCCTGTCCTCTCTGTGAACATAACGTAAAATGTGATGATAGGTAATTACTTTATTTTATAAAATAAAAGGTTACTTTTGCATGATGCACTTATATGTTAAAAACATTGCACCTGACTCATGCCCAAATACTGGAACGCAAATTAAATATAAATGGCGGTTAACTACGTTAATCGGTAATTTCGTGGTAGGTCTCTCATATGTAAGAGGCTGCCTGGGTGGGTACCACCGCAATGTCTATTTCTCCCGTTAAACAGCAGTTTAAATGCACTGTTGTGTTTCGGATTGAAGGACATTGTAGCCAGAGTAACTACTGGACATATTGAGACTTAACATCTTGTGTCTCAGGATGGCGAGCGCAGTGGAATGCCAAGTATTGCTTTGTAAATCAAGGTGTTGTTTGGTTTTGCTACTCTTCATGAGCGGTCGCATCGCTTACCATCAGGTGAACGGCATGCTCGTCTCGCCATTCAATGCAATAAAAAAAAAACCGATTAAATGTACTGCCTGAGTGGGCCGTGCGCTGTTAAGAGCAACTTATTTGAATGGCGTTCCAGTATTCGGGCGTAAATGATAAAAATATAAAGTGATGTCGATTTTATGACGGATGGATATTTGTTATTCAACTCTTTTAGGCTGAAATCATACTGAAACGCCAAGCGACCTGGCCCGACGCAATACATATGGAATCAAAGGCCCTACTATACGAAGTTCGAAACTTCGGATGATCGAAGTTTATATACGATACGAATGTACCTACATATATTTATGGTCGTTATTAACTAATGGTCGTAACCAAAGACTTATGGTTAAGATGTACCTTATACAAATTAGAACTTTTACAGAGTATATACATTCGTATCGTATAAAAAACTTCGATCGTCCGAAGTTTCGAAATTCGTTTCGGATGAATATAGTAGGGTCCCAAATCAAATCGTAGTATTTTGTATGACCAGAACCACATAAAAAACTCGTGATGCTATGTTGCGTGGTTTTTTTGTATATAGTTCTGGTAATACATAATATTGCGATTTGATTAGGCCGGGTGGCGTGGCGTTTCAGTCATGTTTCGGTCCCTATCGTTTTATTCACTCGGGACAGTAACAAAAAATGAATTTGTTGGCAAAGTACCTAGACAAATAGCCATTAAATTATAGACAATATACCTAGGTACAGTCAGCAACATAAGTCGCTACACATTCACGAGATTTGGAATTGTCTTATCATCCAAAATAATAATTATTTTCAATATCGTATGACACTTTTCGGCATAGATGACTTTCCTTGGTTATATTTTACGACTACTGAGTAGTACGTACAAATTTTAATTCATTAAAAGATTATCAAAAAATGTGAAGTGTTCAGCGACTTATGTTGCTGACTGTACACTGCCATTAATTTTTTAGTTGTTCCTCCAATAGAGCCTTTAACAGTAAAATAGCATAAGAGACATTTAATCCCCTAAAATCTATGCATCAATATTGTTTATGCAATTTACCTAAAATTCTTTTAAAACCAAAAGGGGTAAACGACCCCTGCGTGCCTCAAATACATCCACGTCTTTTTCTCTCCAAAATCATTGTCAATAAGGATACAGCGATGGAATGGCGTGAGAATAATTCGTGATTTCGTGAACTCACTTTTCGTTTATTGCATACAATTTATTTGACAGTTCACAAATAAGTTTGTATTTATAGTCCGAAAAAGATACACGCTATTCTCAAAACAATGTCTGAATATTTTTACAAACAGTGTTTCCTTAACCTATGAAAATAAATATATATTTCGAAACTGACATTTTCTTTTGTGAAATATTGTGAAGATACAAATTATAAAGTGGTTTCCAACGTCCAAGATTTTTGCAGTTTTTTTTGCAATTATTGGCGAAACGAGCATGCCGTACGCCTGATGGTAAGCGATATGATATTCATGAACAGTAGCAAAACTAAACCACACCTTGAATCATAAAGCAATGGCGTTCCATTACGCTCACCATCCAGAGGCATGTTATATCTCAATATGTCCAGTAATTACTTTGGCTGCAATGTCATTCAAACAGGAACACAACAGTGCATTCATACTGCTGTTTGGCGGGAGAAATATACATTGCGGAGGTACCCACCCAGGTGGCCTTTCACCTAGGAGAGACAGTCTGCGCATACACGTGTAAATAACTTTTAATACGACAACTAGAAATATATGAACTTCTTGGCCCAGTTTCACCGAAGATATTGTATGGTATGAAGGATCACTTCCTATTATATCATAAGTTATTTAGTAGTTTGTATTGCTAATATGAAAGTATCTGTGGCTATTATTATTAGATTTTCCCAATAGTTTGACTTCAGTCTTGTCTGCCTATTGTATCTTACTGCCGTACCGAGAGACTTCTCATATCAATTAAACCATAACTTAGTGTAGTCTTACTGGTCTGATACTTGTACAATTGTATGTTCTTATGAGTTGGCCTTTTCGGTCAACTTTAATTTCGGTCAGGTAATCGAATTTTGGTTTCAATTATGCCATAGACTGTAAAGTGTATGAATGTAAATCATTGGCTAAAAATAGGTTTTTCAGTACATTGGAATTATAAGATGGCTATGAAAATAGCGCCAACTATTAGATTTTCGAAACTTCGAAAGAAATATTTAAATAAAATAAAAAACAATTTATTACTTCAATTAAATTATAAAAATGAATTATATAACTAATAATAATGCCAGTAGAGCAAAAGAAGTGACTCAGCTTATGCTGATCGGCAACACAGTACCGAGCAGCGCTGATTTTCAATCACCCCTATCTCGCTATGATGTTTAATATTGCTAAAATACATCATTAAATTAATTTATTGTAATGGATTTGTTCTTAGCGATGGTAAAAATTGTTTATATTTTTAAATTATGGGCCACAGAAAACGTAAAACATAAACCATATCACATCAAGCTTATATACGATTCGGCCATAGTCAAATAAATTGGATTGAAATGTACAAATTTAACCAAATCCGCGATTAGTTTAATAAAAAATAGTTTCACTTCAATGTGTAACATTCGCGTAAATCCATGACTTCATCGGACACCATGTCCCATTGGAACAAATTCTTGACGCGAGCATGTTCTGTGGACCGTAAAGAACCTCTAGTAGATATCATTAATTATTTATTTTAATTCATTTTTTACACAATAAACATAAACAACAGTATGAAGGTTTAAAATGACAACAAAGTGCAAATGGCCGTCTTATCGCACTAACAGCCGCTGCCAATAAACAATCCCAATCCAAAATTTGCCGTTAAAGATTGACAGCTCAATCTTTTTTCTGATACTATATTGCCAATAATCAATCTCAGTAGTGAAAAAACTATGGCAACAGTGTAAATGACAAATCGAAAGGTAGAAAACAATCCAGATTGACTTCAATCTAATTTTTTCGATTGATTATTGGCATCGGCCGTAAGACAATCTCTACCAGAAAACTATTGGATGGATTTATGAGATGGAGAAAGAAAGTACATATATAAACATAAACTCACGCTTTTTTTACTAGAAGGAGTAGGCAGAGATGCTAGGAGACCCAAATTTCGCCTAGTATGTTCCGTACCAAGTTGTGATAGGGGGCGGGCCTTTCGCCATATCGGGCACTAATTTCTGACTCCGGGCTGATAATGAATATAAAAATCCATTTTCACTTTGCACAATCGGGAATTTGAGCCTAATACTTTAGCGTTGTGATCGTTCGTTGAGAAAGAAAGGGCCGTATATAATAAAAAAAGAGCTCAAAAACAAGACTATTTATAACATTTTACATCACAATCAACTCACGTAAACAAAACAAACCACATAAAACAGAAACTGAAAAAAAAAAAAACAACCGTATTCCATGATTCCATTATAGAAAATCGCAGTTACCAAAACCAGATTACAAATTAAAACCATGACGTCACGTCACATACTCGTTTCTCAGAGTCACGTATGAGAAAAAGAATTCTCATATGCCATGAAATTGGCAGAAGGATAAGCCCCTGGGCCCGATACCATCTCAAGCTGATAAGGGAATTAAATTACTTGGGCGTGCTTGCAATTACGAAAGGGCATATGTGTCACAGTTAACGTGTGTTCGCGGTAAGTCAACCGAATGTCTTGATTGTTATCGTATTGGCATACTGAGTTAGTTCTGCTTTGGTAAGGGTTGTGTTGTATGAATTGGATAGGATTACAATGTTTTAAAGTATTGCACTTCAGATGTTGTTTTAGTGGGAGTTATTGCTATTCATTTGAACGGCGAATGTTGATAATGATGATGGATAAAATTTGTTAAATACTGTATATTTTAAAATACCTTTAAATAATACTGCTGGACTAGACGTAAACATTATCGTTGTTGATGCGTCAATAAAACACGCTAGGAAGCTAACTGATTTAATATCTACATACCGGCGACATTGATTGTATATCGTTGGTACTTATCACTATGTAGGTATGCATATACACTTATTGAATTGTTCACAATACCTTAGAAAAATGTCACTATTTGATATCGCCATTTAGGCGCTGTATGCAGCCGTGTGACCACAACTATTCAAATGAACTTCAAATGTACTCGATACAAACTTGATTTAATTTTTTCCTCGAAACTCAACGAGGCATATCATCACAAATAATTGTTATTTTGTCATCCATGTCTCAATGTGCAGATTTGAACGAATATACAGGAAGTAAAAAATCCACTTTTGCTTAAATGGAAATGGGCAGGACATATGATGAGAGAAAAATGAGAAATGAACAAGAATCATTTCACAGTGGTACCCGAGGGACAACAAAAGAAGAAAAGGTAGACAAATTAAGCGTTGGGAACATGATCTTAGAAGTATTGCTGGTACACAAAGGATCGGAATTTCGAGGGACAGAGATAGTTTGATATCTATGGAAGAGGCCTTTTTCGGAATACAACTTGTTACTGCGATTACCAATCAGTAATCATTAATAAAAATTACATTATATTGTAAAAGTGGAATCTCAATAAAGGATTATATTATTATATGATATAGTGACCTATACAAGGGTGTCGCCTTCCTGGCTGATCTAACGAACATCCGTTCAATAAACCGACATAATTGTGTTACCCGGTCAGAGATGAACTACTTAGTACTCGATACTCTATAGAGCAGCGCCTTACTAAATATGCTGTGCACTGTTCTCATAATACCTAATTCGTAGACAGTTTTAAAACCTATTTCGATTATCGAATGCTTTGTCCCTCTCGAACAACTTTTGAATTCAATTTGAGTGATGAAGTTAAAAACATTCGGTCGCTAAATTAGAATTGTTAGTTGTCGATTGGTAAACACCTTTAGTATTGAAGAACGTCTCTATACCGTAGTTAGTAAGACGCCGACTGTGGAACGAGAGGCCGCAGTTTCGATCCTCGCACAAACACTTTTTTTATCCAATTTACACGTATTTCTTTCGTGTCCAGTTTTTGGGAATGTGAGAAATACATATAGCGCGTGAAATGGATGGCCGTTGGGACTGAAAGGTTCTAGAGTGGAAGCCACGTACAGGTAAGCGGTCTTCGAGGATCTTAAGTCCGGGCATGAGGTTGTACCGTGTGGGTATTTTCGGTCCTCTGTCGAAGGGAGGAGAGTTGATCCGCCGGCCAGGGAGACCCGTAGAAACGGTTGTCCGCTGGCCGCCCGCGGTATAGTACAGGGGCCCAATCGGGGCTAACCGCCTCGAGAGGCTGCCTCACCATGCCGCGCATAATCTTGGGTGGGTACGTCGTGCCGGTTGGTGACCGGAAGTGGGGTCCCGGCGGCCCATCCCGGGAGGGTACGGGGGCCCTTCCGTCCGGCGAATCAATTCGCTTCCTGCCGACCCTTTCGTGCCGGTGCCCATTCGGCCTTCTTAGTGCCCGAACCTAAGATCCTCGTTGCCTCTTCACCAATCCCATCCTTTCTACCATGACAGTGCAACTAAACAGAGCAGGTCCTTCAGCGGTGCTTAACCCCACCACCGCGTTCACTATGGAGTTCACTAACATCCGCGGACTCCATACGAACCTCAATGCCGTCCACCACCATCTTGAGACGGCCCGGCCTGCTTTGCTCTTCCTAACGGAGACGCAGATTCGTTGTCCGACCGATAATTCTTACCTGTTGTATCCCGGTTATTCGCTTGAAGTAAACTTCAAGCCTAAAGCCGGGGTATGCTTGTATGTTCGGTCGGACATCTGCTGTCGCCGTTTGCACTGCATGGAGGACCCCTCCTTCTCCGCTCTGTGGGTGCACGTGGATCTAGGTTCCCTGAGCCGCATCTACGTGTGCCTTTACAGGTCTCACAACGGGGACGATGAGACGACTCGGCTGTTCAGGTATCTTAGCCAGGCGGCTGATGACGCGCAGGCGCAGTTCCCGTCGGCCGAAATGGTGGTCTTGGGGGATTTCAATGCTCATCACGAACTGTGGCTGGGCTCCTCCAAGACTGATCATGCTGGCAGAGCTGCCCATGCATTCGCTCTGACTCATGACTTGACACAACTGGTGAACCAGCCCACCAGGATCCCGGATGTGGCGAGTCATGCGCCTTCTTTGCTGGACCTTCTGCTGGCGAGTCACCCAGCCGGGTATCATGTGACCGTTAGTGCGCCTCTGGGCACTTCCGATCACTGCCTGGTTGGGTCGTCAGTACCGATCGCATCACCTCCACGTCCCGTGCAGGTTAGGCGAAGGGTCTGGCATTACTCATCGGCAGATTGGGATGGTATGCGGGAATATTTTGCATCCATCTCTTGGAGGCAGCGCTGCTTTGAGGGTAAAGATCCCTCAGCGAGTGCCAACGCTATTGCTGACGAGATCAGACTTGGAATGGAATATTACATTCCTTCCTCTGAGATCGCCAGTAAGGGCCATGGACGCTCCTGGTTCAATCGTGCATGCGCCGATGCTGTCGGTGACAAACAGGCGGCGTATCGCGCTTGGATCAGGGGTCGCGCCATGAAGGATCCCAATATCAGTTCCCTCAAAGAAGCCTATAACCGTGCCTCCAAGGCCTGCAAGAAGGCCTACGTTAGGGCGGATGCCCAGCGCGTTAGCAGGATTGGGCGTGCGTTGGCCGATCACCCAACTAGCAGTCGTGCTTATTGGAGGTTGGCCAGGGCCGTCCAATCTAACTTCTGTCGTCCAGCGTTGCCGCCGCTGAGGTACCCAGAAGGGTCGCTGGCCCACAAGCCGCAAGAGAAAGCTGCCTTGCTGGCAAATCTCTTTGCGGCTAATTCCCGCCTCGAAGACCGTGGTTCCCAGTCGCTGCCTACGCTGCCTGATTGCGGTTTCTCAATGGCAGATATTCGCATCAGGCAGTGTGATGTGCGGCGTGAGTTACGGTCTCTCGATGTGCGGAAAGCCAGTGGTCCGGATGGGATACCAGCGGTGGTTTTAAGGGCTTGTGCAGCTGAGTTGTCTCCAGCACTGACTCGCCTCTACCGAGCGTCCTACCGCACAGGTGTTGTGCCGGAATCTTGGAGAGAGGCCAATGTGCAACCAATCCCCAAAAAGGGTGATCGATCGGACCCTACCAATTACCGCCCTATCGCTATCACCTCAGTGATGTGTAAGGTCATGGAGCGGATCATAAACGCTCAATTGGTCCGCTACCTGGAGGATCACTCGTTGATCAGTGACCGACAATACGGATTCCGTCATAATCGATCGACGGGTGATCTTCTAGCGTTTGTCCTGCATCGCTGGGGTGAGGCGATAGACCGGCGTGGCGAGGCTCTTGCTGTGAGCCTCGACATTGCCAAGGCGTTTGATAGGGTCTGGCACCGTGGTCTTCTGTCCAAGCTTCCGGCATACGGTCTACCCGGCAACCTGTGTTCGTGGATTTCCGGCTTTCTGCATGGGCGTAGAATACGTGTAGTCGTAGACGGACACGCTTCGGCGCTCATGTCGGTAAATGCCGGAGTTCCTCAGGGCTCGGTGCTGTCGCCCACCTTGTTTATTCTGCATATCAATGACATGTTGTCGCTTGGCAACATTCATTGCTATGCAGATGACAGCACGGTTCATGGGCGATACCACTGCGGGCCTCCAGGTTGCCGTGTCGAAACTGTGAAGGGACGCGAAGATCTTGTCATTGAGCTCAACCGGACCTTGGATCTCATTTCTACATGGGGTTCCAGGAATATGGTTGAGTTCAATGCCAGGAAAACCCAGGTGTGTGCGTTCACGTGCAAAAAATCCCCGTTCTCTCCCCTCCCCATTCTTCAGGGTACTCCCCTCTCAGTGCGGAATGACCTGTGTATCCTTGGTGTGGATATCCGCTGTGATCTCAATCCAAGGAATCACATCGAGGGCGTAATATCTGCCACATCACGCAGGGTTGGAGTCCTGAACAGAGTGCGTCGGTTTTTCACGCCCGGTCAGCTTTGCCGCTTATATAAAGCGCAGGTCCGGCCGGGTATGGAGTATTGCTCGCACCTCTGGGATGGATCCGCCCAGTACCTGCTCGATGCCTTGGATGGATTGCAGCGGCGGGCCATCCGCATTGTGAATGATGCAGACGTTACGAGCAACTTGGAGTCGCTACAACTCCGGAGAGATGTCGCCTCTCTAAGCGTGTTCTACCGCCTGTATCACGGTGAGTGCTCTGAGGAATTGTTCAACTTGCTCCCCTCCTCTCCATTCCTAACCAGAACCACGCGTGCTGGCTTGCGAAGCCATAGCTTGA
Organism: Hyles euphorbiae; assembly: GCA_023078785.2. Classification (NCBI taxonomy): domain Eukaryota; kingdom Metazoa; phylum Arthropoda; class Insecta; order Lepidoptera; family Sphingidae; genus Hyles; species Hyles euphorbiae. Next base: position 11,982,575 of record CM041044.1, on the reverse strand, counting down.
CGGTCCACACCATCCCGGCGCGAACCAAACGGTTCTCAAATTCGTTTCTGTGCCGCACCGTCAGGCTGTGGAATTGTTTGCCGGCGCACGTGTTCCCTCCTTCCTACAATCCCGGGTCCTTCCGCCGTGGTGTGAAGAGGCACCTAAGCAGGCCGGCATACTTGTTTCCATTGGCATGGGACTGCCGTCCGATGCCAATGGATACTCTGCCTGGGCGGCATTGGCACTTTCCATCAGGTGCAATGCCGCCACTATGCCAGGCCATTATAAAAAAAAAAAAAAAAATAAAAAAAAGCGAAAAGTTGGACGCCCGCCTACAAGGTGGACGGACGACCTGGCTAAGTTTGCAGGAAGTCGCTGGATGCAGGCCCCTTCTAACAGGTATATGTGGAGATCATTGGGGTAGGCCTATGTTTAGCAGTGGACTTCCTGTGGCTGAGATGATGACGATGACGATGAGTGGCGCAGCAGTACGATCAGATTACAACGCCTTTTTAGTGTCAGTCATTGAATCAAAGCCATTTCTTGATGCCGCGACATCAGTTTAAAACATTGCAATTTATGTCGTATTGCCACCAGATAAGTTTGAGTATCATTGGTAAAAAAAAAATGGTGGTAGGTCTCTCTCATATGAGAGGCCACCTGGCTAGGCGATATCTATTTCTCCCGCCTTACAGCAGTAAAAATGCTTTGTCGTATTTTGATTTGAGGGATATAGTAGTCGGAGTAACTACTGTTCATTAGTAGACATAATGCTTAACATTGCGAATGGCATGTTCGTCGCGCCAGTCATAGTAATAGAAAAAAAAACCTTCCATTCCGTCCAGGTCAGTGCTGACCCTAAGGTAACTATTGTTTGGCACTTCCACTTTTTCCAGAAATATGTTTGTTACACTGCCCTCTCTTTCTCCTTCCCTTATATCCATCCAAAGGTTGTCTGGCAGAGATCACTCAGAGCGATAAGACCGCCTTTTGTACTTTTGTATTTTAGAGTATCCCTTTGTGTTGTTATAATAAATCAGTGTACAATAAAGATTGAAATAAAAATTATATTATTATAATTTATAATCTATGCAAAATTCTTTCAAAAATAAGTCCATTTATCGTATTCATAGATATTTTATAAACTGATTTTAGTTATCGAATGTTTTCTTCCTTACAAACGACTTTTAAAGTAATTTTGAGCGACGAGAACAAAACATGCGATCTAAAATAGGTTTTAAACTGTATTAATAAAGCCGCGTGTTTACTAAACGAAATATTCGTACACAAATCGATATCGCTTGATAAATTGCTATAAAACATTGGCTTACGTCAGCTTACAAATAATAGCCGATGGAGGAATGTTTTCTTCATATTTTTCCTTATTATCAATCTCATGTTATTAATTACGACGGGCGGAAAGTGCTTTCAGTCAGAAATGACTGATTCGACAACGCTGTTATGTACGAATCTGATGGATTCCATCGTCCTTTTAACGGTTGATATAATTTTGACGACCTACATTTTGCAAATTGTGAAGACGTCATCTTCGAGACAAGGAGTCTTTCCATGAGAAATACATACATACATAAACTCACGCCATTTCCCTAGATGGGGTAGGGAGAGGTGCCAGTACACCCACATATCGCCTAGTATGTTCCGTCCCACCATGTGATATGCAAGCTTATCGCCATATTGCGCACATATTTCTGACCCCGGGCTGATAAAGACTAGAAAAATAAAAAAAACCACAAAATATATAACTTTCGGTGGCTTAGTAGTCCTACGGTTCGGTTACAAAGCTGAGGTCTCGGTTTCGATTCCCAGGTCGGGTAAAATGAGTATGTATGTACATGAAACTTTAAAATCGACCTTTACCTTTCTAAACGTAAAGAGTCTCCATGCATCAATTGCTATATTTATTTATTGCTATTTTTATACAGTACAAAAAAGTGCAAAACAATTTAAAAAATAAAGCGTAGCTACCAGAGAAATCGGTTTAGGTTCTCAGTTGACGGACAGAGGTAAATAACAGCGGAATAAAAGTGTCGGCCACACAACACGGCTGCCGGGACAAATTGCACGGTTTACTCGTAGTGTTACTGAGAATACTGCGATTTAATCTTTGATGCTTAGAATTTAGATGTTTGATATTAAGTTGTAATTCCGCGATAAAATCCGTAAATTATTGTTTTATTTCATCAAAAATACGTATAACGCAGGTCTTTTTCCAAGAAGGGATAGGCAGACTTGCAACTAGGACCAACGTTTTGCCTTGTATTTTCCTACAATGTGATGGGGTGATATAGACATAGTGTGCACTAATTCCCGAACTCTCGACAATAAACAGATAAATCCAATATCACTTCCGGGATATTCGGGATCCGACCCCGAATCCTCGGCTTTGCAGTTGTATGATATTACAACTGCGCCACCGAGGCAGTCAACAGTTTATTATTAATTATTGTTGATTTTATCAGATGCTTAATTAGAATAGCAGTATGCTGAATATACTTAAACATTTCGCTCTATTACAATTTGTATTTAATGTATTTTGCTGCCAAGAATCCTTGTAAAGCGACAAGAAGTGACAAACACTGCGGTCGCCGCGCCACGCTCCAGCGCCGGCAGCTTTCAGTTTATTGTAACGTCTTACTGGGTTACGTAATATTTACATCCTTACTCCTTGGTGGTAATATCATTAATATTAAGGAGGAATATCAAAATCAAGGTATGTAGGGTCTGGGTGTTTGTGAGACCGAAAAGTCTCATAGTTCCTGATACCCGCGACACAAGGCAATGTTCGGATGTTCAACGTCTAAAAATCAATTCTAGAAATCAATATTACGTTCTATTAAATTTATCATTTTACCCGAACTTAGTATATGGTTAAGACGTACGAACGAGGATTCGAATATTTTGTGTGTGGAGTATCTAGGCATAAGGCATATTAGTGAAGATTTACTTACGACGAACTATCGAGTTTCGTATCGGATCATAGAGTAACCCCCCAGTACTATGTACGTGTCTGTTGGGTATATTTATTTATTATACTTTGTACATTTCACCATTCCATCCGCGCTAAATTTGGATTGACAGACAGTAGTCGAGAATGGAGCGGTGTATTTTTTTTTCGGTACCCAAAAAAGGAAATTACAATATAACTCACGGCTGCGTAAAAGTACACGTTTATTTTTTTAATATAAAAATAATAAGGAACAATGTGTCCTTTACTAATTGTTTTAAATAATCAACAGCACTAGAAAGGAACTTTGCATAAACTACTTGTACGATAATATGGTCGTATTCTATTTTCAAATGTTGATAAGCTTTGTGTTCCATTGCTGACGGATAAAGGCTGGTGGAAAATATTTTGAAAATAGAACACCAGATTTTTTCTAAAACAAAATAAGTATTCCTCAAAAAGTATTTACGCTGAAACCGTTAACACTGGCTGAAAACTCAAAAATCACTCGCGTTCTCCGTATCGGATAAAAAAAAGACAATTCTCATTGTTTCACTTCAGCATTGGGAGTTGTGAGAGGATTACTCGAATGTTTCGCCGTCTAATTCTGCTCGGATTCTGGATCTATCTCTAGGATTGGCCGGTGCGAAATGATTCGATTTCGCGACGGTAAACATTGGACAATGTTGGGACTTTTATTGTGCTTGTGTTAGGATGATTTTGTCTAATGAATTGTAACTGTGATTTATAGGGACAAATTGGGTGAAGCGGATTAGTTTCAAAGATTAGACCGTTGTTAAAGTCGACAGTTTAATTGTAATCATTTTTTAATATAGTAACAAGTATAAAATATTATAATTGCTACGGTTTAGCATTAGGATTTTTTATTGTATTAGAACTTTTTTTTGTATTCGGCCAACTAAGTGATATAAATCTGATGGTGGATGCTGTACTATCTATCTAGAGTTTCTCACTACGGCGAAAGAGTATTCTCATTCTATCGCCAGTTGACATAAATACACTGGCTTTTTCGAAACCAAATATTTACAGATTGTGCTATGAACACGCCGTACTCTTATTTATCATTTTTATACCATAGTGTACAGGCCTTTTTACAGACAGATATAAACATTCTTACACTCACTAAATCTCTCTCTCTTTAGATACAGGAAGTCTGAACATAGACCATCTTCAGGGAAATCCGTACCAACCCGTAAGCGTAACTTCCTCAAACCTATGTTAAAACCTACACTCTAAATTCAAGCGCATTTCATCTACTTTAATGACGTCACTACTCACAAAATACAGATTGACATTGAATTCTTAACTGTTTATTTAAGAATAAATGTACTTGTCTAGCACCGGGCGTAAGCTTTGTTTGCGACCTACTTCTGCCCTGAAACCCATTTCATAATAGGTCCGGGGTTAACAATATACTATGTACTGATGTTTCTGCATAATATATTGAGTGAGTCTCTGCAGTTTCTTTCACTCGTATCTACATTTGGTAATGTGTGGGACTGGTCTTTTAAAGAAATGAGGTCGTGATGGCATTTTGTTTTGTGAATGCATGTTGAATTAGTTGTAATTAGTTTTGAGTGGTGACCCTGTTTAGGAATGGATAGTTGTCGTGTCGTCAAGTAAGCGAAATTCGTCTTTCAAGCAAATATAAAAAGAAAGTGACAAATAAGCAAGCATTGAAATGGTAGTCAATTTTTAGGGTAATGGTTTGTCGTGGCCAATTTCTTTCTTTCTGGGGTGAACACGGCCGATGGTAGCGCTCGTTTTTTTTCACCTTAGTGATTTTGTTGACGTTTTAGCTTCGAAGACTATAAGGTCTTATATCTTTCTTGAGAATATCATCTAATGCTATTTTGGCCGACTTTAGAGCCTCAGCATGCCTATGATGAGATCTAGGTATATATTGTCGACGAAATATATTTATTGTAACACATAACCGAACCATCTCAAGCGACATTACTGTAGTTTGTCCTTTATACTGAGGAAGCATATATTAACAAAGTTCATTGACATCAAGTAACAGAAAAGGTTCTTACTGTAACGTCTTCACAATAGCCTTCATTCAATTGATGTCCAATTCTACGAGTATATTGATATTACGGCGGAAACCTGTAAGATACGATATGTAAGAAAGCGTGACATGTAAGGTCTTGTAAAAGGGTCTTTTAGTAGTAAAAGTATAATAGACGTGATGTACCTCTTTTGGCATGAGTCCGGAATATGAGCAAAAGCGTTTACCATCGCTCATGAAAATCTACAACACTTATGTGAGAAGAACGAGATATAAATGGACAGGAGAATAAAAGTGACATTGTTGGTCCCATTTGAAGGACTTCACATCTTATGTCTCAGGGTGACGAGCGCAGTGCGTTGCCAAGCATTACTTTGAAATTCATAGTGTTGTTTGGGTTTTCTTCTGTCTGATATCGGTCGTATCGCTTACCATCAGGCGAACGACATTCATGTCTTGCCATTTTGCAAAAAAAAAAAAAATCGCTCGCTTATCGAATAGTAACTACCCACTGAGAAACTTAATACACGCAATTTTCTAAACTACACTAGCATATATTATAAAGCCGAGTTTCCCACCCTTTTGTAACTTGGTTGCTCTCGAAACATTAAAATCCTAGCAAATTACAATTTTACAATGAACACTATCAGAGTAAATTTTGCAATGAAGTTTCGCCGCAATGTCCATCACGACTATGCGCTTCAAGTTCACTGACAAATTATTCTCTCTCAAACGTTTGTGTAAAAGTTTTAGGTTTGATTCTGTAGAATGCTAGAATGTTAACCCTGGTAGTTTTGTTTTCATTAATTATGCCATAAATTTTAATGATATATAAGTAAACCACTACCAACCCGCACTAGGCCAGCGTGGTGGACTGTATGGCCTAACTACTCTCAGTCGTACTCTAGATTGTAGGGGAGGCGCGTGCCTTGCAGTGGGACGTATATGGGCTGATAAAGTAAAGTAAGTATAAGTAAACTAGCGGTCCGGCCCGGCTTTGCTCGGGTGTAGATATTTTTTGAATCCAGTCCACTTTAGAAACTATGTTACTTGATAACTGATAATAAATACTTCTAAATCACTAATAATATGCTCATTGTTACCGTCGAAATTTAAACAGCCCATCCCATTCCTTTCAGTATCAAATGTATTTGAATTATTTTCACATCCAAGGAGAACACTACATTTTGTCGGAGTAAGGATCCTATGTGTTAATCCAGGGTGTAAGCTAGCTCCATGCCAAATTTCATCAAAATTGGTCCAGTTGTTTAAGCGTTAAAATGTAACATACAAGCTTTCGCATTTATAAGTTTAGGAGGATTAGTAATTTTTTTGGGAGTTTCTTGGATTTCATATTAGTCCTCATTTAAAAGCTTCATTTTTTTCTACAACATATATCCAATCTTATTTGTCAATATTTTATAACATTATTGGAACATACTATAAACTATATTTTTACGATACCTCGTCGTATACATGATGTATATCAAGTCATAAACATATGATAAGGTTAGAGTGTGTCGCGTTGTAAAATATTTAGGATCCATCGATAATCCTTGTATTATCGAACTCTTCTGATATAAAAAAATATGATTACTTTATAGCACCATAAGTGATGTAGGCTTTACTATCAAGCATCGTACTTATTTTGTATATATATACAAATATTATATAGATTCTACATCTGTAATCGTATCAGCTCGTATACGTCCTACTGCAGGGCATGGACCTCCTCTACTATAAAGAGTACGATTGAGAGTAGTTAGGCCATATAGTCCAGATTCTACATATATTTTAATAATTGAGAAGTTTTTTTCAAACATAATAATGTGTGGACGTAGTAGATTCTTCTCAAGGTAGTAAGTTTATCATAGATCTCGGGTTGTCTGGGTAGGTACGAATGCTCTGTCGACTTCTGCGGCCAAACAGAAATGTTCATGCCCCATTGTGTTTCAGTTTAAAGGTTATTGTAGCCACTGATTACTGGGCATTTAGATATTTAATACGTAGTGTATTCTAATTGGCGTAGGTTTACTCGTTGGTAAAATGCATAATTACTACAGTTATCTTCTTGTTCCAAAAAAACAAAACCAAGTTTTGTCGTTGGTAAAATGCATTATTACTTTAATTATTTATGTTGTTCAAAAAAACATACATTACATAGGGTAAGGAATCGAGTTGTATGGATGCTTTGTTTAACAAATAATTACAACCTAATTTACTATTACCGAAAATCGAAAGTAATTTGTAAACCATTACACGACATTGTTATGAATGTAATCGCTAGTGGTACAGTGTTTTTGCACATAATGGCGAATGAGTGCATTGATGTGGAAAATGAGCTTGTTTAACAATATGCACAGGCCGCGGTCGAACTAGGTTGGCTGGAAAACTCTTGTTAACACGTTAGATCGATGTAGTTTTATACTGACAGGGTTTCAGCTGCAGACTAATATATTTTTTATTGCACAAGTCCAGCAAAACTGAAAATAGCAATTTCGTAATTATATGGAGTTATTTTAGGGGATTTTTGTTTCTATTAAGGTATTATAATCTACAACAGATGTCCTAACACAACATTCCTAGGTTAGTTTAATTCTAAGCATGTATCCGAATGAAGATATAAGTAAACATAGAGATAGTAGGAATAAAAAAAAAATGATATTGGCAAAATAGCGGGTACTAAGGGAAATTCATTCGATTTAAAAATAATAATATGAAAAGAATAGCATTTAGGTCTGAGAATGATGTTACTCGTCGCCCATTAACATATGTATTTTAATATATTGTGGATGCGTTGTCCCTTGCCAGTCCTTGAAAGCACGGAAAAGATAAAAGTACGGGGAAACGGGTATTCGGTCCCAGACGATGTAATGAACTTAACACGACAATAGTCAATGCTTCACCTCGGTTTTCTGTGACATGTAGTCCAAGGTAATGTAGTGTCGTACCATCATATTTGAAATCATGTGATCATATCTATTGATTGATGAATGACTGCCCAAACATTTCTGAATTATTTTATATTGGATACAAAATAAACGAATTGAAACGAAATATTATTATCTGTGCGTAGTGGTCTGTTCGTAAATGAACCAGACGCGACTGCCAACATGCTAACAGTGGTCGCGGTTTCAAATCCCGGGGCACACCTCTGACTTTTCGGAGTCATGTGTGTATTGATAGTCAATCATCACGTACTAAAACGGTGAAAGAAAACATCGTGAGGAAACTTGCATACCATAGCGATTCATAAGAATTTCTATGGTATGTAAAGTCCGCCAACCCGCACTAGGCCAGCGTGGTGGATTATATGGCCTAACTACTCTCAATAGTACTCTCGATTGTAGAGGAGGCCCGTGCCCTGCAGTGGGACGTATATGGGCTGATACAGTACACACAGCTAAATATTTTCATTATTTTCTATATTTATCATTCAAGCTTTATCCTAAAATTACACTTTAAACTGCCCTCTCTTTTTTTCTTCTCTTATGTCCATCTTATGGTAGTAGGTAAGGAATAGCCACGAACGATACGACCGCCATTTGTACTCTTATGTGAAATATTAGTTCAATTTAAGTATTATTTGGTGTTCAAAAATGAATAAAATAATATGATAAATAAATACCGCACTTTACTGTTCTAAAGGAAAGCTAAATTTCCCTCATGTTACCTTGCGGAAGTATATATAAACCAAAAAAAATACAACAATTAATTCCGTGCAGTAAAATGTAAATTAAAATTAACGCAGCCCAATATACATTAAACTTAAAGACTCGCTGACATGAAATGGGCCACCGTCGAAAAATGCGGAAACATTTTTTCCGGCATTGAAAGCTTGACCTAGCCGTGTCACACAACGGTAGATAAGGGAGCAGTGGCCATGATTTACTTACTTTAATAGTTATTTTATTTTGGTGACATTGGGTTATTGAATATAAATTGATATCAGTTTTCTTGCTATACATTAGTTAAATATGTTAGAATAGAAATAATTTGCTTAAAAAATTATAGAGTTTTCTATAAAATCTATCGTCGATTGTCCATGCTTGTTATATATTACTATTCGCAATTTCGAATGTCTAACGCCTGAATACTGGAACGCCATTCAAATAATAAGTTGCCCTAAACACCGCACGGTCCACTTAGCCAGTACATTTAATCGGGATTAACGTAGTTATCTTTAAGGTGCGTTCCAGTATTTGGGCACATAAACTTTTTTTTTATATTAAATCGTTTACTATTATATCATTACTGCGATTATTCTGTTTTAAGCCTATTAAAAATAAATATTAAATGTTATACAAGAAGGCGTGGATGTGATCATTGGGGGAGACGTATGTTCACCAGTAGACTTTCTGTGTTTGAAACGAACAAACGAATACAAGGAGATCACTGAAAACCGAATAAATTTAATGCAAATAAATTATATTTAATATTTTATAAATAAATGTTACTTACTATGTATTTACTTCTCATAAAACCTTTTATTTGGTTAGATGACCAATAAACGAATTTTATTTAATTTCATTTCGAATCATGCTGTAGTTCTGCTTTTTTTTAAAAAAAAAACAACCTCCTTTTTTTCTTTCCCGATGTTCGCGTTTTTTTGGCCGACACGTGGAGTTCAAGCTTCGTAAGCGAAGCACTCTACAGTGGTATAATTATATTATGGTTATGTTAATTGGCTCTAGTATTTTGATTAAGTCTTGTAGCCTAACATTTTTATAAGAGGATGAAAATCTTAGATATACTTTTTTATTTGTTGTGAATTTGGACAATTTTATTTTATTTTATTTATTTTAAGGAAACATACAGTGATACAATAACATTACATCGAGAAAAACTAATTACATATTCCGCAAAAAAATATATTTTATTTAAACAGCAAGCATAATATAAATAAGTAAAAGCAGTTGGAAAATTATTTACTAAACAGATAGCATACGCAGACATAATACGATCGATTAACACATATCATATCTAACAGCTAGAGAATAAAGATCCTGTAAATATCTTCTTAAATGTAAGAGTTTGGTTTTAAATTTGTCCTCAATAATATAAAAAAATAGGATATAACTAATCATAAGCATCAGTCCCGTAATGTCATAATTCATTGTCACAAGACTCAGTAGTCTTTTCACTCGCTTGACAATGACGGCGTCTGTAGGACGTGACGCCACTGTAAAGGACATATATTTCATATCAACGTCACATGAATTTCAGATATTCTGACATAAGAGTATATTTACAGTCTTCAACCATTTTATAGTAAGGTCGGTGAACTTTTAAATCATTGTTTCTTACACATTTCAGTAAATGGCAAAAAGCATTGTAAATCTCATTTAAATTATTCTCATGGTGTATTTATCAACTCGATAACGCTGTAATTTTTTGTAGCTTTTATTTACATTTACCTTTTAACAGGATATATCCAGGCTGCTACCGAAAACGAAGCCAGATGGTAGTTTTTGTGACTTCATACACAATACAGCTAAACCTTTTGAAAAAGACAGCGACGTATGTTTTTTTTTGTAATTTTTTCCAATCGTCGTGTTTAGGTGATAAATTCATAGTTTTTCCTAAAAGTATAAAGTACAGCCTTTTGTTTTTAAAGACGCTATAGTACGCAAGGGTTTAAATTATTTTTTTAGCAAAAAAGATAACTACTCAAACTCGAGGATATTTAAATAATTGTTTTTTTTTATTGAGTTTGTAGTCATAGTGCGTGGGTGGCCTGTTGGTAAACGGACTAGACGCGACTGCCAACATGTTCACCGGTGGTCGCGGGTTCGAATCCCAGGGCACACCTCTGACTTTTCGAAGTCATGTGTGTATTGATAGTCAATCACCACGCACTAAAACGGTGAAGGAAAACATCGTGAGGAAACCTGCATGCCATGGCGATTCATAAGAATATCTATGGTATGTAAGTCCGCCAACCCGCACTAGGCCAGCGTGGTGGACTATATGGCCTAACCACTCTCAATCGTATTCTCGATTGTAGAGTAGGCCCGTGCCCTGCAGTGGGACGTAAAATGGGCTGATACAGAATACAGTCATTAAAACACCCACAAGGCTTCGTTTTCGATAGCAGTCTTAATATACCCTGTATATATCAATTAATACCTTCATCAAAGGAAATGTTATTTTATTAACATTTACTACTTCATAAAAGCAATATTTACCTTTTCAATACATAATAAGGTTTAAAATGGAATGAATCTTGTCGTTAACTCTCAAAAGCACTCAAAAGTATTAGTTGTTGCTGAGATTGCCCCATACACTCGCAGTAAGTCGTGGTCGAGTGTATCTACATATTTGTTAGAAGATTACTTTGTAACCTTACAGGAGTACCGTTTAATCAAAATATTCCGCAGTGGAATAGCCGTATACAAGATATTTGTATTTATGAAGTAATTCCACTTTCATACTGGGTATCTCAAGACTGCTACCTAAAACGAAGCCGGGTGGTAGTTTTAGTGACTTCAGACACATTGCAACAGAAAATGTTGAAAAAAAAGCGTCGATTTTTTTTCGTATTTTTTTCCCATGGTCGTATTTGGATGGTAGACTCACTTTTTCCTTAAAATTACCATTTTATTTATAAGGACTCTAAGGTATAAAAGAGTTTAAATTATTATTTTAGCAAAAACTATGGATTTACCACCCAAAAATTACGAAAAAAAAATTGACGAGTTTTTTGCGAACATTTTAGTTGCATTGTGTTTGTACTCACTAAAACTTTCGGTAGTAGTCTTGATATATTCGGTATATTTATCAAAGCTTCAAACCACAAGCTTCAAACAATAAACATGTTAAGCTGGTCTCAATTCTGCTCTTAAATGTGATGGAGACAAATCTATCGCCAATTTGGGCGCAATTTTGACCTTCATATAACATTAACTTAAATGAAATAATTTAAATTTAATACCCTACACAAAATGAAGAGCCTGACCTGAATTCGAATTCAGGACTTCTAGGTTCACAGCGTATATATTCTGCCACTAGACCAAAAGCCAGCGCTACTCTATACGTCATAGTTTTTGTCTCCAAAACTTATTGTACACAAAACATAGGAGCGACGATGTATTAATTTCCACAATGTTGAAAACTTGGCTAAAAAGCCCACTGTTCATAATCCGAACATTCCTTCCACTTTGGTACTTATTTAGGGCGCCTCCGTGGGCCGTTTGCACATACTTTAACATTATTTCTAGGACTGAAGTTAAAGTTAACCGTTGTAGGTCACGCAGAGTTCAACAATTTCCCTCGATTATGCTTGTTGTCCAGTTATAGCTTTACTATCAAACACACCCAATAGTCGCTTACATAGTCTTGACCCCACACTAAGATCTTGTCATGTGTACCTGAAATTAGGAGACTTTTACTTTTAGGTATAACGATTCACGAACACACAGACCAGTAACAAACGCCTTTGGATCAATGCAAACGTTTGTCACGTTGCGGAGATCGAACCCTAGAGGGTTTTCTTTACGTTTCACAGCCGGCGTCGAAACAACCTCATGCTAATAGATAAATCAATTAGAGGAATATTCAGTTTAGATTCTATTCAACCTATATCGTCTTTGGTTGGTAAGTACGTAGCTTTTCTGAAATAATAATGTACTTCAATTTATTTTTAAACACGAATGGTACACACGAATAGGTTTAATAATTATTTCAGCAAAAACTACGTACCAACCAAACAAGACGATAAAAAAAAAATCGTCGCATTTTTAGTTGCCTAGAGTGCTACAGTCATAAATACCACATGCATTTTCGGTCATAGTCTAGATATAACCAGTATCTCCGCGAGTATAGCACATCTCCACGCCTTTACACTGGAAGGGCGGCATAATTCCGCGACGTATACACAGTATATTTAGCTGTGTGTGATTATAGCTATAATTAGGTCAGTGGCTTTTATGCTTCATGACCGTGTTTCTAGTAATGTTTCATCCAGATCGAATAGAGGAAAAACGTGTTTTTTGTAGGGATTGTACGGAAACATGGAAATATGCTCTCGGCTTCGGTTAAGGTAATTCGGGAATAGCGTGCTTAAATGATTCCTTTCGATTAAGGTAAATGTTACACATTGAACTAAAACTATTATTTCGTTTATTTTTAATTTAAAATTTTGTAAAGTAATCGAAACGTTGGGAAGTTAAAAATGTAAATTAAACCAATTTCGCGATAAAAAAAATTATTTAATAAGATTATATGTCAATAGGCCGCGTTTTAATACTTACTTGTCTTGGTCTCCTAAAAAATTTTCTCAGTGCGTCCTTCAATCCGAAACACAACAGTGCCTTTACACTGCTGTGTGTAGGGGGATATAGAAATTGCGGCGATACCTATCTAGGCGGTCTCTTACATATAAAAGATCTAACACCAGCTTTATTCAAAATAAAGTTATTAAAGTGAACAAAAACTACTTTTAATATAACAGAAACATTTTTCTATTGTGTTATTATGAAACCAGAACTAAGGTTATATTTCTAGAGCAATATTAAGGATTTTACAGTGTGTAAGCTCTAAACAGTCTTCAATACATTGCTAGGGTAATCCTTAGCGTAAGTTTATCGATTTTCTGACGAAATCGCACCCTTAAAAATAAAAAGATGTAACTCAAAAACTACAACTTGTGGGAATTGGCGATTAAAGTTTTCAAGTTATTCCGACTTGTCTTTGGTTCAAAGTTTTAGACCACTTACTAGGTGTTTCGATAATTTAACTACTGATTTTGATTGTCAAAACTATGGCCTTTTAATATAAATGGTTACTTTTATCTTAATTATTTATTATACCTTAAAAAAAATGAAGCAAAAAAAAAGTTTTGAGTTAAATCAGTTTATGCCAAAAAATTCTAGTTAGTAGATGAAAAAGACATGCAACAATTCTAAATAATTCTCTTTTGTATAAGTTAGCAAGAGCATATTAAAATATATTCCAAAATACTTTGTTTTATTATTAATCAAAATATGATAATATTGGCTTATGTATTATTGCATCATTTTGAAATAAAATAAATACAAGAAATAATTATATTTTTTAAAATGAAACAAAATTTTCACTGAATAATAATATATATTTATTATTAATTAACATGCCGCCACATATGTTCATAATTCTCTTTTGGAACCTAGATTATAGGCAATCTAGTACAAATATTCTCAATTTTTTAATAGAAATAATTAAAAATATCTAATTAAAAAAAAACAATACCAAATAATCACTACCTAAGTTTTACAAAATATTTCAACAAAACAATAGCTCCCAGTTAAATACTTTATAATCCTTAAATAGTCAGTCTTGCATTATGCATTATCACTAGCTGAGATTCACAAGTAACATAATTAAGTAAGTATTTAAAAGTAAACTTAGCTTATAAAACAATCAGTATAGTAATTTAGTTCCGAATGTTTTATACTTAAAACCTAGTTTTTAACTAAGTACTAACATAATAATAATGTAATATAAAAGTAAACTTTATATGAAAAATTAACAGTTATCATAGAGTAATTCTTTAAAACAGTAAAAGTCTCACTCACAATCTTACCTTATTAAAAAAAAACATACTTTGGCAGAAAGGAACTTAATTTGTGGCAATACGCATTATTGTGTGTAATATTATTACACTTTACTAAAAAAACAGTATTCATCATTCTTAAATAAAATAAGTAGCATCAATATTAAACAATCGAATTATAAAAACTTGCATAAAAGGAGGGAATTAATTTCTTTGTTAGTAGTTCTTTTAGATCTTTTTTCTTATTTTCACTTAGCTGTTGTCTTTGGCTATATGCTTTATCTAGAGTAATCGCAGTTATTGGGTTCATTTTTTTTCTTTTGTTTCTTATATCAACTTGTTTAAAATTAGTATCACTGTAGGAAGTTTTATAATAAAAATGAAATGGTTCTGATTTCACCATCTGCAAAACCTTTACATCATTCCAATTTACAGTTTTCCCATCTATGTCTACACTAAAGTTGTAACCCCACTGCTCTTGAAGAGACTTTAAGTTGATAAAAGACTCAAAGGTCTTTTCATGAACATTAATTGCAGGTTTACTTTTTTTTGCATTTTTAATAATGGTAACATACTGGTCTGGACTATAAATTGGACCTGCTTTTAAGTTTTTCTTTACCTCTCTTTCTATTAGGCTGTGCACACTGTCTGCTTCATTCTGTGTATGTCCCTTTATCATAAATTTATGTGTTATACTGGAAATATTTAAATTAGTAACCGCATACAAATATAATGTGGCGATATATTTATTTTTATTCTGCCCACAGCAGTTGTCCGAGTAAAATATAATTTGTTTCGGTTCTTCATCTTTTGCACACAGATTTTGTAAATATTCCCAAATGCAAGAGCCAATTTCGTTAGCACCTCGTTTAGCATCTACTTCAGTCCAAAAGAAACAGTGAACATTGTCATATGCTTTTTTATCTCCATTTAGTAGCTCTGTCAAAGTCAAATTAAAGCTATTTAGTTTAGACTTATAATAAAAAGCCGAAGTATTACCCCTCGGACACTGTAAAACAGCTTCTAAGTCATAAATAACCACTCTAGAGTCTTTGGTTATATTTTGACGATCGGCAAATTTTTCGGCACGACTCAAGGTTTTCTCCTGCATATGCTTACAATATTTATCTTCCAAAACTTGTTTCTGTTCAACATTTGAATTGTGGTATGATGTGCATAGATCACACTGATCTTTCTTCGGTTGGTAAAATCCTAAATTAAATTCATTGTTAAAAATTTTGTAATATGCCATATAATTACCTACTTCCCTGTTAGTATTACTTTGCTGTGCAGCAAAATCATTGTACAAATCCTTAATAGTCTTATCACCGCCAATGTACTGCTTTGACGTCGAAGCTCGAACATAATGTGATTCTAGTTTTGGAATCGTATTGATATGTTTGCGAATATCATCTAGTAACTGTGGGTTAAGTTTGTTGTGATTATTATGTCTCCCTCTTAGGTCAGCAAGCATAAAACCATCGTTCATTCTAGATTGAACCGTGTAAATCATTCTTTCAGATATAGACAGGGTATTTTTTAAAAAAGTTTTACATACTCTTATTTTATTATCATTTAAAATAAAATAAAAAGCTTTGTTTGGGCGTCTGGGATTTTGGGAATTAGTGTATTTATATTTAGGGGTAACATCTTCCATACACGTTCGTAAATAGGCCCTCTGTGCAACTAAGTTCCCTAGGTCCCAAAAGGAGCTAAATAAGTGGTATCTCCCCTCATCATCGATCTTATCTTTACACTTTAATTTACAGTTTTCGTTACATGTGTCTTTTATAAATCGAGCTGGAACAGTTTTACGTCTTTTTGACATTGAGATATACGATTCGCCTTTATTTCGGAGGCGCTTCGATCGCACTTGCTGCCACTTCTCAATTTTTTGTGATCTCTTGCGTCCTCGTCCTCCTGCGTTATTTGTTTCGCTATTGGAGTCAGAGGAATCTGCAGTTGATCCTTCAAATAGAAAGTTCTGTCTCCTGATATGCTCTCTAGGTATTGAATTAAAATCTATGGTAGGATCATCGTCGCTGAGATCAATGTCACTTTCATCTGAGTAAATAGGGGAAATATTATAATTAGGCACACTGTTCTTATTTCGACGCGCTCTTTGCTGAATAATTTGTTTATCGTCACTAATTTCTGGAGTGTCACTGGAGCTTGTAGAACTTGATGAAGATGAGGATGAACTAGAAGAAGTGGAACTAGATGATGAAGATGAGCTGGAGGATCGAGAACGTTGCGTATTATTGCCCGAGATCGGCAAAATTTGAGAGTCGTAATCAGCAGGCTCGGCATTGTTGTTTACGTGTATACTGTCATCATTTTCACTCATGGTTGAATCACTGCTATAATCAGGTACTAGGCTAAAGATTTTTGTAACAATAGGTGAATCCTGTTTCAAATCAGATTTTGGCTCTTTAGCTGTTATTGGCATCGGCTCAGACTCTGGAGATAGATTTTCCTGATTTTCAGTATCTATATGATGTTCCCTTCTGGTCTGAAATAAAAATTACAAAACTAATATCTATTGTATTAGTTCAATTCATCATCAACAGGCAATTATTAAATACAATTTAAGTTAACTAAAATGTTTACAATTTTCCTAGCGGCACCCTGAGGTAGGTAGGGTACTCCGCGCTGTAGCTGTTTCCATAGGAATTTGGAGATAAAAGAAAACAGACTTTAATCTACCCCTGTACCAATTTTAATCTAAATCCGTTCATTAGTTTTTTGGTACGGTGTTAGTGATTAAGTAACAAATTTAATATTAGCATGCAGATATTATTATTATTAGTAAGATTATAGATTACAAGTAACAATAAAGGGCAAAATTAGTATCTCAAGTGACAGCGAAAAACTTTAATTTCTCGTATTTTGAACCCGTAAGGATTGGCTATGATAATTATATAATTATTTACCTCATCGTGACTAATTATATTGTGCTCGAGTTCTTCATTACTAGATAATTCATGGTTATTTCCAGTTTGAACCAAACCTAGAATTCTACGGGACCTCCAAGATGACGCCATTTTTCTATAATAACCTAAAAAGTTAAAGACGAACATGATTGTAAATTATAATTTGAAAATGTTATTTTCGAATAAACAGCATTAACATAAAACATTTCATACAATTTCCTATTCGCGTAAATAATAAAAAGAAGTAAATCAAAATCATACTTTAGCTACTGTTTATGTTTTACTATAAAGCGATGGTTACTCAATTACTCCAATGAAAAATATGTATTTTTTAAAATTAAACTGAAGTATTCGGTTATAATTTTTCGAACATGCTACATTTTTAAAACAAAGCAGAATTCATTCAAATCATCATCAAATTATTTTTCTAAAAAAACGAAGTATCTCAAAGATCATGCATTTTATTATAAAATAATTGTAAACTTTCATACTTACCTTTTAGTCAAAAACAGATTTATTTCGTGTTACGCCACCATTACACCACAGAAAAACACTCCCGCTTTCATTCACTGCCGATTCATCACTGAATCACGCCATTTATTGGAATCGTCCTGTCCAATCCTGTTTATTGAAAAGAGAAGACCGATCGCATATCTCGCTCGATTTTGACATATCGAGACGGCTGTTAAATTCTACCTAATCTTTAAGCAATGAATATGCGTTTTATTGTAAAAGGTCAAAATTCGTAAATTTTGTGTTACATCTTTTTTTTTTTAAACGAGCGAAATGTTTGGTTTGGTTGGTATTTAGTTCGACAAACTTGTATTGATAACTTGAAACCATTTAGTAGTTTTTGGTTTAGTGTAAGAAGCTGGTTTTTAATGATAAGCCGTAGGTTTGAGAGAAGGCTATGAATATTGAGGAATAAGTTTAATAGTTAAGTAGTTAATATTGTATTGTTGATTATTATATATTTGAAGATAAAACAATACGATCTTAATAAAAGCAAAGTTATTTCCAACAGGTCATCGTGAAGATCCTCGTGAAGGCCTATGTTCAGCAGTGGACTTCTTGTGGCTGATATGATGATGATATTTATTAAAAATGTGCGTTATAACAATTTTTTTATTGTTTCAGATACTTTTCCTGATTCCGGTATATAAGGTAAGAAATTAATGTTTAAACTGTTTTATAGTTGAGGTACGAAAATTACGTATATACCAAAATGCGACTACCTAATCACATGTGATGCATTTTAGTAACGTTTTTTATTTGTTTATTAATCTGAATTATTTCACGAAATATGATTAATTTAATTATGGTCGATACAAATTCTGATCATTCGGAAATATGTAGCATTCCATTTAAAATGTTTCAACAACTGTTGTTAATGCATTATTACCAGAAACACTACAATAATAATTTTCATAAAAAATATTACATTCCACATCAAAGGAACTGTTTAACCGCTTAACACTCGTACAAAGATAACAACATTAAATATTTGCCGAGGATTCTGTAAACGAGACAATAATTCCAAATGAATTTTACATCCCATCCTGAGTCAACAGCGTCTGAAATATTACGGTTGTGCACAAATAACGAAGGCTCTGTGGCTTTTGATCGCTGTTTACCCCAATCCTTTGCCGGCCTTAAGTATGACGTGGTTTTTTAATTGTTTACTGGGTTATGGCTTACTTTAAGCGAGACTTTAGACAGGAAATTATTTGTTGAGTTCAGAAACTGATGTCATTTAGATTCAGTTTTTTGTGGCAGCAGAAGAACACCCTTTGATAAGTTTATGTAGATTTTTTATAGAAACGTATGGTGTAACTTGCATATCTTTTGCCTGATGATAGAGACTTTCCCGCCCTCACACCCGCCACTGCAACTCCTGTCAGCCAGAATCAACAGTGGCACACAAAGATTTGACACCGAGCTCCGGAGCTCGGCGAGTCTCTCAGGGACACTAGCTTGTCTTTAACCCGCATCGAAATTTATCAGAAAGAAAAACAAAAGGAGGAGTTGGAAACAAATAGTTGTCCACTTCCCTCCGCAGCAAAGCGGGTGACAAAAAAATATTGAGTCGAGAGGTATGTATCCTCTGATATAAAGATATACAACTGGAGAAGCAAGATGTATTAAGCACCACGGGATACACAAATTACATGGGTCCTATAGTTTGAGCTGCTAAATTTGGGTCCAATAATAGGTATGGCAAAAGCGCCGGAAAGCACGGAAGTTCCTCCTAGATTCCACGAGGTCTGTATAGTATGCAACACCAGATGTTATTTGCATATTGTTCAACATTATTCCGCGTTCATCGGACCAGCGATCACACTCCCAAAGTATATGATGTGCAGTTTGTTCATATCCACAGTCAGGTCAGTCAGTTCGCCTGATGGTAGGCGATAGAACAGCTCATGGACTGTAACAAAACCAAACGCCACGAATTACAAAGCAATGCTGGCCATTTCACTGCGCTCGCCATCCTGACACCTAAGATGTTAAGTTTAATATGTCCAGTAGTTACTCTGGCTACAAAGTCCTTTAAACAACAACATCATTTATGCTGCTGTTTGGCGAGAGAAAAAACATTGCGTTAGTACCTACCCACGCGGCCTCTCTATGAGAAACCTACCGCCAATAAAACCAATCAAATCCCTATAAATCGACCTGTCAGTTACACTACTTTACAAAAACTAAATACAAATATCGAAGTATTTCATATACCGACCAAAACGAACAATACATCAAATATAAGTATACTACAAATTAAAATTTAAAATATTTTATTGTTGTACATAGGCATTACATAGGTGTTACATAGGTGTTACATTCGATAGCCTCCGTGGCGCAGTTGGTTAGACGCTGCCTGTGAAACGAGAGGCTGCGGGTTCGATCCCCGCACCGAGAGAAATGTTTGTGCGGCCCACAAATATTTCTTCCCGGTCTGGGTGTTTGTGAGACCGAAAAGTCTCTCGTAGTTCCTGATACCCACGACACAAGACTCGATCTTAGTGTGGGGTCAGGACTATGTATGTGACTGTTGGGTGTTATTTATTTATTTATTTATTTATTGGTATCTGCTTCGCAAAGCTATGACCCTCCACACTAGTATACAATAAATAAGAATAGATAAATTGTTCGCCTGATGTTAAGCAATATGACCGCTCATGAACAGTAGCAAAATCAAACAACACCTTGAATTGCAAAGCAATGCTTGACATTCCACTAATCTCATCATCCTGAGTAGTAGTTACTCTGGCTACAATGTCCTTCAAAGAGAAACACAATGGTGCATTTACACTGCTGTTTGGTGGGTGAAAAAAATGACTATAAATATAACAAAGCTACATTTAATGAAGTAATAGTTGACGCCAATGAAACGCTGAATGCTAATTGAACATTATCAGATACCCTACAGTCAGTGTTGACATAACATGATGTTAATAAATCGTTTCATTACTTGTTACATACTAGTTGTGTGAATAATTAGTGTACATTTGTATTCGATATCGTTTAAATATGGTTTTATTGTAAACATTTTCGGTTTTGATGTAATTTTAAATGCGTTAATTTATTTGTCTGTATATGTTTGGTGATGTATTGTGGTTTGATTGGAGTATTTTGTTTAATGATTGTCACAAGTTGAAGTTGAAACTGTACAAATTTTTGTATTCCTGTGTCTGTCCACCATCTATGATAGTTGCTGTATTTGAATTCTTGTGTTTAATTAAATTTATTTCTTCTACTATCTTAATTTTTATTTTATGTCGATGGTTTGTAAATAGGTTAATTTATTGTTCTTTCTACCATACCCTATAGTAGTCTCTTATAATTAAATAAAAACTTTTTTTTAATGCAACAGTAAATTAGTAAAGCTTGTTCTTTGTTGGAGATCTTAATAAGTTAAATTTAAAATAAAATTAAATATTTCAACTCGAAAAATGTTCATGGCTATGTGATCAAATTATCAAATTCCTTATGAAATATTCTCGGCAATCAGCAAATTATTCTCATTTCTATTGGTTTAGTATTTCTGTCTCTTTCTTCAGCCACAGGAAGGTCACTGCTGAGCAAAGGCCTCTAGGTTTGAGCGTGAATCACTAACTTAACATTATCTGCCGTTCCCTCCTACCACCTCTTCGTGTCGACAAGCTTGTGCGTATATCTGACCAAACAACACTGGTGGTAGGTCTCTTATATGTAAGAGGCTGCCTGGGTTGGTACCATTGTAATGTCTAGTTCTCCGCCAAATAGTAGTTTAAATGCACTGTTTGATTTCGGTTTGAAGGTCATTGTAGCCATGGTACCCAGTAGTTACTATCAATGTAATTGAGACTAATGAGACTTAACATTGTCTCAGGATGGCGAGTGTAGGGGAATGCCAAGCATTGCTTTCCAATGCATGGTGTTGCGTTTTGCCACTATCTATAAGCTGTCGAATCGCTTACCATCAGGCGAATGGGACGCTCGTCTCGCTATCCATGGCAATAAAAAAATATCTACGCAGACTAATCAAATAGTGTCCCCTACAAGGAATATTCATATCTTCACATTTTCGTCTCTCCATAAAAACATGAGATCATAAAAGATTATGTGTCTAGTGGACAAGGAAGATTTAGCTTAATTTATACATCACTATGTAACGGAAATTGTTATTGCTTACGTCACAATTCGGTATAAGCATAAATATTAGTTTGTATACGAACTTTACCGTAGAATGAAAGCAGGACAACTGAATTCCGTAGAGGTTTTTGAAAGAATTATCTCAGGTAAGAAAGAATCTATTTGTGACAGTTTTCAAATGGCCGAAGATAAGTAATTGTTGTAAGCATCACACGCTTTGTAACAATAAAATGTATGTATTTTACTACATTTTCTAATCTTAAATTTACTATCAATTATTTTTACTTTTTAGTTGGATCTTTTATGAAAGCGTGTATTTTTAGTTTATTTAAACTATAATTTAATTGCTTGCACTAAAACATCTATAAACTACTGTCTAATTAATAGAAGACAGCTGCGCGCAAATCACCAATTTTTTTCCGAAAAAGTTACATTTCTGAAGATTCTGGATAAGATAATGTCATATATTTTTTAAATTATTATATTGTCATCGGACCTGGAAAATATGCATATGCAAAATTTCAAGTCAATCATAGGTTTTTAACTACTCTAAAGTTGACTTCAAACATTCTGTTATATACATACATTCATACAGGCGAAGTTAGTAAAAGCGTATTAAACATATAGCCGATTGGCTTTGTGAATCACAATCGTAAATCTCAAAATTTAACTTATTTATATGTTAGAGATCGCATAGGTCATTAGTTTTATTGGAATGGCAACATAGTCCGACTTGATTGACGTCTGGTAAGTTATCGGTTGCCCATGGCAACGTAAAAGAGATCTGTCAGTAGAGTCCGAGAAATAATAATTTTGGTGTTGTTGTAATTGTTATTCTTGCCGGAACGGCGCCGGACGTGCGCACTGATAGATTATTGAAACCATCGCGTCGGGCGATATCAGCAATCCACTTAAATCTCTGACAGCAGCGGTGGGATCGATAATAAAATCATCCCGCATGTCTACCGCAATGCCCACTACCCAATCTGAAGAATATTTGCGATCGGAACGGGCCGCTTAAGAAAATAATGCGGCGGGTCCATCAATATCAAGGATAGAAGGACATGGCGTGCCTTCGCCCGAAACTTGGGCTATGGTTTCACAAAATATGATGACGGGCTTCTAAAATATCAATCAGAACAACTGCCAGTTCACTGCAACTCAATGGTACAATGAGATTGAAAACCATATGAAGAATAACTCCTGGCGGACTATGAATCTAGTTCCTCTCGACCAGGAGCTTCTACGACTTGTTTCGCGACATGGTGGAGTATACAAGCGACCCAGGCGGCGACGTCCGTCGAGTATTCCACCAACAAGGTGGCGTTGATAGATCGGTTAGATACTTGGTGTGGTGAGTCTAATGTAATAGAGGTGGTGCTCTCGGGCATCACGGACATTCAGGTATGTACAGATTTACTCAAAAATATGCCTACCAGTTTTGTGGCAATAGATAAGCATTTTAGTACATATTCTAAGATTAATAATCTCAAGCGAAATACTGATAAGATGCGAAATGAACATGAAACTCCTAAGTGTCATAGAGACGGTTACCTACTGAACCTCGCTGTCACTATTGTAATAAGGTCGGACACTTGAAACGCTACTGTTCACATTTAAATAACAAAATTAAGGACGGTGGTACTCGTTCTTTTTCGTCTGTTGATAAACCTAGCGATAAGCCTATTACACGTTGTTCTTATTGTTACAAAGCTGGACATTTTGAATTTACTTGTTTCATCAAACAACGCAACGAAAAATCGAATAATTTATTAGTCAAAATCGGTCAACGTTTGTTCGTCCTCAAATCAGTCTTTTGAAACTAATTGAAATATGCATCGGTTGTTATGTTTTGCAAGCATTGATTGACAGCGGTTCAGAATGTTCATTAATTAGAAAGGAAATTGCTGATTTTTTTTAACGTAATATTAGTTAGAGAGTAAGGAATGGTATGGTGCGATAGATTCCAATACGAGGAACGAACAGAATTTATCTGAAATAAGACAAACGGCTAAGAGCAGGATGGACGAGCAGGCGATGAAAGATAGAATTCGTTATGACTCTAATAAAGCCACTATTCGTCCTTTTGTAGTTGGTAATCTATTATTAGTCTAGAAAAACTGAGTTGAGTTTACGTTCGGTACTGAATTAAATTATTTTTTATGTATTCCGTATGGACTGAAAGCTTTTTCGCTTTGTCCAGGTTGTATTCTGTTGAAAGTCATTACGCTTTGCAGATGTATGGATTGAAAGGTTTTTCGCTTTGTCCAGGTTGTTTTCTGTTGAAAGTCATTACGCTTTGCAGATGTATGGATTGAAAGCTTTTTCGCTTTGTCCAGGTTTTATTCTGTTGAAAGTCATTACGCTTTGCAGATGTATGGATTGAAAGCTTTTTCGCTTTGTCCAGGTTGTATTCTGTTGAAAGTCATTACGCTTTGCAGATGTATGGATTGAAAGCTTTTTCGCTTTGTCCAGGTTTTATTCTGTTGAAAGTCATTACGCTTTGCAGATGTATGGATTGAAAGCTTTTTCGCTTTGTCCAGGTTTTATTCTGTTGAAAGTCATTACGCTTTGCAGAAGTATGGATTGAAAGCTTTTTCGCTTTGTCCAGGTTTTATTCTGTTGAAAGTCATTACGCTTTGCAGATGTATGGATTGAAAGCTTTTTCGCTTTGTCCAGGTTTTATTCTGTTGAAAGTCATTACGCTTTGCAGATGTATGGATTGAAAGCTTCTTCGCTTTGTCCAGGTTTTATTCTGTTGAAAGTCATTACGCTTTGCAGATGTATGGATTGAAAGCTTCTTCGCTTTGTCCAGGTTTTATTCTGTTGAAAGTCATTACGCTTTGCAGAAGTATGGATTGAAAGCTTTTTCGCTTTGTCCAGGTTTTATTCTGTTGAAAGTCATTACGCTTTGCAGATGTATGGATTGAAAGCTTTTTCGCTTTGTCCAGGTTTTATTCTGTTGAAAGTCATTACGCTTTGCAGATGTATGGATTGAAAGCTTTTTCGCTTTGTCCAGGTTTTATTCTGTTGAAAGTCATTACGCTTTGCAGATGTATGGATTGAAAGATTTTTCGCTTTGTCCTTGTTTATTCTGTTACGGTACAGAAAGCCTTTACGCTTAGCTTTGTGTGTGAGGTTTAAAGCAGTTTGTAAATAATATGCTTGTGTGTGCATTGTGCGCTTGATCATCTAGCCTGGATCAGATGTTAAGAAGCAACGCGAGAGCGCGTTGCATTGCAGGATGGCCGTGTTAGAGATCGCATAGGTCATTAGTTTTATTGGAATGGCAACATAGTCCGACTTGATTGACGTCTGGTAAGTTATCGGTTGCCCATGGCAACGTAAAAGAGATCTGTCAGTAGAGTCCGAGAAATAATAATTTTGGTGTTGTTGTAATTGTTATTCTTGCCGGAACGGCGCCGGACGTGCGCACTGATAGATTATTGAAACCATCGCGTCGGGCGATATCAGCAATCCACTTAAATCTCTGACATATATATCTGGTGAGATTTTAATATCGACTACACTTGCTTATTTGCTTATTTGATTGCTATTGCTATTTCAACACTAACTATAATATATACTACTTCTAACTGTAGTAAATTAATTAGACAAATACCAAAACTTTGGTTGTTTATTGGAAACAATATCGATTATCCAATCACGAATTAAAATTAATCGTAGTATCGATTTTAAATCAATAACAATAATCATCTACGAGAAACATTTACAGAAAGAGCACATCTTTGCTAACAACTTAATTCGACAAAAAATACTTGACTCGTAAAAAGTAAGTGAGGGTTGCTTGGTGCAGACTTTACATTTTATGGGTTGAAATGTCCAAGTATCGATTCGGGGGTAGTACCCAAAAACGATATTCGATATATCGTGCAATTCCTCGTATTTAAATTGGTTTTTCGTTTTTTTTTGGCGATTGGTCTCCCTATGACAATGTCTATTTGGCATGGTAATGTCTATTTCTCCCGCTAAACAGCATTGTAAATGGACTGTTGTGTTTCGGTTTGAAGGACATTGTAGATTAACCACTGGACATATTGAGACTTAAAATCATATGTCTAAGGATGGCGAGCGCAGTGGAATGTCAATATAAGTATTGCTTTGTAATGCAAGGTGTTGTTTGCTTTTCCTAATGTTCATGTGCGGTCGAATCGCCTACCATCAAGCAAACGGCAAGTTCGTCACGCCATTCATTACAATACAAAAAATAATAATAATTAATAGACGACACATTAGTCAAAATTTTTAAATCTTTAAATAATCGACATAAGTGGATATGAATCTAATGTAAGTATTATTACGACGAGTCGCACGATATATCGAATATCGTTTTGCGTAGTAGCCCCTTAGTAAATAATTTTATTTCCTTAGAACCGTTTGCCTGTCCCGGGATCCGTTCCTGACCTAGTTACTTTTTATTGACAACGTTGGGTTATTTGGAATGCTTCTTTTCCTAAGAATGTTCTTTACTGTGGTGTTGGTTTTCAAAAGTTTTGACGTTGGGTTCGATTGCCAGGTTGAGTTATTTACTTAGACATTTTATTTATATTGAGTTTATTTATAGACTGCCTCGGTGACACAGTTGTACCACAGTATGATTATAACGCTCAGGCCTCGGGTTCGAATCCTTGTTTATGCAAAGTGATATTGGATTTAGAAAGAAAGAAAACTCATTGATTAGTTACATAAGACAACGTACACACTCATTTAACATAAATGTATATACCTACTTACACCAAAAAGAAAATAAAAATGGAGTTTGTACGTCGCATAGATGTGACACGTAGGTGACCACTCAGCTTAATGTTGCACTGCGACGCGAGCCACAGCGCAACGATGGGTTTCACTTTGAGTGACATGCGAACGCCAGCCAATGTACTTATCATTATCAGCCTGGAGTCAGAATTTTATTTATGTTATTTTTATTTTTTAAATTTTAAATAAATATCAATACCAAACGCCCTGGTAGAGATAATAAAATAAACTTTGTACTTTTTTACTATCGATACTTGAATCGACGTTTTAAATTGCCCGAAAATCGAACTCAAAGATTCCATAACATTCAGGCGGTGCTAATAAAACCGTGTTCAAAACAAGTGAATGAAACAGTATTTGCCAAGCGAATGCAGTTATCAAAACTTGAATGTGAACAAGCAAAAAATTAAAAAGTGTTCCATCAAAAAATTTGAATATTATTTTCATATAAAATTCTGAATAACATTTTCACGCAGTATTTTGATCGTATCAGATATTTACACATGTTTTAGCAGTATCATCGCTTTTTATAATAATCTGTTTGATAGAGAAGAATTTATTCATTTTTATAATTGGATAAAGTTCATTGTTTTGTCACCCGCTTTGTCACGGTGGGACAGTGACCAATGGATTTGGACAAAATAACTATGAATCACTTTAAGGTATGTGTAGTGCAATACAATAATCTACTGGTAGGATAGGTATATATTGCTGACATAATTATGTCGGCCTATAAATACGATATGGATTCGATCGTTGCATCGAGACATATCAGCACGTGATCAGACCCTTAAGCAGGTGATGTGTGCAGTTTGAAGGACATTGTAGTCATTACATTGTAGCCAGAGCAACTACTGGACATATTGAGACTTAACTTCCTATGTCTCAGGATGGCGAGCGCAGTGGAATGATGCTACTGTTTATGAGCGGTCGTATCGCTTACCATCAGGCGAACGGCTTGCTCGTCTCGCCATTAATTGCAATAAAAAAAAAAAAAACATTGTAGCCAGAGTAACTACTAACTAACGAACATATTGAGACTTAACAATTTTTGTTTTTTTTTTAAATGTGAATGGCGAGACGAGTATGCCGTTCGCCTGATGGTAAGCGATGCGACCGCTCATGAACAATAGCACAACCAAACAATACCTTGAATTACAGAGCAATGCTTGGCATTCCACTGCGCTCGCCATCCTGAGACATATGATGTTAAGTCTCAATATGTCCAGTAGTTACTCTGGCTACAATGTCCTTCAATCCGAAACACAACAGTGCATTTAAACTGCTGTTTGCCGGGAGAAATAGACATTACGGTCGTATCCACCCAGGCAGCCTCTCACATATGAGAGACCTATCACCAGTTATGTCAGTCAGGTACTTATGTCTCAGGATGGCGAGCGTAGTGGAATGCCAAACATCGCTTAGTAATTCATGGTACTATTTGGTTTAACTGACTATGTGCGGTCGTATCGCTTATCAGGCTTAGGAACCAACAAAAAGTCGGGATATTACAACCAATATCGACATCATAGTTATTTAAATCAAACTATCAAGTTCCAACACGTGAACTTGCTTAAAAAACCTACCAGTTCTGTGTAAGTTAAGAGCGTCAGTCCCCGGTTAACAAAGCGCAGTAGAGGTTACAAACTTTAACAGTAATGTGCTCGTCCACTACAGTGAAACTCTGTTTGCATTTACATAAAGTTGCCGAATGTACAGACGAACTAAGGACTTGGCAGACATTTAAGCAACTTCCGCTGTCTGTTATTCTTTGCTGTAAATTAATCTGTTCTTTTTAATTGTGGTTTGTTTTTTTTTTCTTTCTCAGCGAAGTAGTTTCAAAGTAGCACCAGCAATTGTAAATATATGGTGTTGCCTATCAAGTTATACCGGGTATATCAAGACTGCTACCGAAAACGAAGCCTGGTGGTAGATTTAGTGACTACAAACACAATGCAACTAAAAATTTCGCAAAGAAACGCGACATTAATTTTTAATGATTTTTTTAAATATCGTCAAGTTTGGGTGGTAAATCCACAGTTTTTGCAAAAATAATAATTTAAACTGTTTTATACCTTAGAGTATTTATAAATAAAAGGGTAAACACTATTATTTTAGGAAAAAAATGTATTTACCACCTAAATATGGCCATAGGAAAAAATAACAAAAAAAAATTGGCGTTTTTTTTTTACAAAATTTTCTATTTCATTTTACCTGAAATCGCCTATAGTACCAACCGGCTTCGTTTTCGGTAGCAGTCATGATATACCCTGTATACCATTTATCATTTACGACTGTCTCAGTGGCTGTTGTATGATTGCAAACCTAAGGTCTTGAGGTCTTTAGAATGATATAAGATTTTTCCATTCATTATGAGCCCGGAGTCAGGAATTTGTGCCCGATATAGCGATCAGCTTGCACCTTATCATATTGAGGGATGGAACACACAAGCGAAATGTGGGTGTCCTGATAGCGTCTCTGCCTGCGCCTTCTGGGAAAAAATGAGTGAGTTTATGTATGTATGTATGTCATATACATGTGTATTTATCACTTATTTTCATCGTTGTAACTTTATCCTATAGTCACACTATAGCCTGCTCTCTCTTTTCCTGCTCTTATGTCCATTCCATTCTTTACTGGTGGTAGTTCTCTCATATGTGAGAGGCCATCTGGGTAGGTACCACCGCAATGTCTATTTCTCCCGTGAAACAACACTGCGTAAATGCACTGTTGTGTTTCGGATTGAAAGACATTGTAGCCAGAGTAACTACGGGACATATTGAGACTTAACATCTTATGTCTCAGGATGACGAGCGCAGTGGAATGTTGCTACTGTTTATGAGCGGTCGTATCGCTTACCATCAGGCGAACGGCTTGCTCGTCTCGTCATTCATTGCAATAAAAAAATCCATGGTAGGTAATAGATTTTGTTTATTTGTTAAGATATATTTGGTGTAAAATAAATCATAAGATAAAAATATATTCTAAAAAATCCCTTTTTAATAAAGCATCGTCCGGATAAAAATATTTCCTGCCTTTCAATGCAATTAATTTCACCTATACAACTCAATTTTTTGCTACAACGTAAGGTCCCAAGATAGGACGGATCATGTTGTTCCTACAGTTTAAGCTTCAAACAAGATAGCTCAATTGTGGGACAAAAAATGGTTTCGCGGACCTCTTGATTCGGGTCGAGATAGTGACCACTAAGCTTTGGTTTTGTAAGTCGGCACGCGTGGTTCTGTTAAGCTCCCCGGGATGTGAAAATATAGGTCGCTTGCTGGAACTTGTAGGTCCTTGCTCTTTAATTCCAATTGCTTAGGGTTTGGATACGTTGCTGATTTCAGACTTCAGGGCATGGAAGGAACTGGAAGGAAGAGACTGGACAATGTTGGGCTTACGAAAACTTTGCTCGCAGCAAACCAAGCTTCTATTTTACGTCATTGACTGTATGGAACTGTATCAGCCCATATACGTCCCACTGCAGGGCACGGGCCTCCTCTACAATCGAGGTTATAATTGAGAGTTGTTAGACCATATAGTCCACCACGCTGGCCTAATGTGGTTTGTCGGATTTTACATACTATAAAAATCCTTTTAAAATCGCTGTGGTATGTGAAATGAAATGAATGGCTGTCGCGTCTAGTATTTTTTTACTAACAGGTCACCACGTACTTCACTAACTTCACTGACTACACTCTACTAATCAAAGTCAAAATTATGGTATTTCTCATTTAAGAAGCCTGAGTTCTTCATCCAATTTTAGTCCTCTGTAATAACAAAAATTAAACCTAGCACCTCGGTCCAATGCCCTTGTTAGCAAAGGATAAATAAGATTACATTTTAAAATTAAATCATTATTCAAATCCGTTGTACAAATTGTTAAAGGATTAGTTATTTCTTTAGCTAAGACGTTTCTCAATTATTTTAGGTATTCCATTGGTACAAAGTTATTTAGATATTTCGATTAATTCCTTTGAGTTAACGGAGTCATATTTAAACGCCTTTGTCTGGTGGTAGGCAAAACTTAAGAAGAAATTTAACTTAACAATTTTTTTTGTTGCAATGAATGGCGAGATTAGCTGCCATTCGCATGATGGTAAGCGATGCGACCACTCATGGACTGAAGCAAAGCCAAACACCACCATGACGTACAAAGCAATGTCCGGCCTTACACTGCGCTCGTTATCCTTACATAAGATGTAAAGTCTCGGTATATCCCTCAAACTAGAACACAACAGTTTAATTGTTTCACCCTATTTTAATGGTACTTACTTGTACATATTAATACTGGTGTAAAAAAGCTCTTTAATTACTAACTAGGTATAACAAAAAGTCCTTAACCATCCCAAGTTAATTAGGCCGTCACCACAAAAGACGGCAGTATGAGCAGCCTACCTAAATATTCGCTAGTCATCAGGCCTCGAATTAGTTGCCCTTAAAGGGTGGCATCCCTTCGCCCTTCGGCAGTCTCATCCCCTTAGCAAAATTATTCAATTTGATACTTGAGTTCGCCAAGTTTAAGATTAACTTGCCCCCTTTTTCATTTGCATTATCGCAATCGAAGTAATAACATTGAGTTCTTAGTCTTTGGAAGTTCGAGTTAATCCTGTTATGATGTTTAGTTACTGGCGTTTAATTGTTTCGGTTTGTAGTTAAAATATTTGATTGATTTCGTTTGCTGTCCTTTTTGGTGCTGTAAGTGAAATTGCGTTCTAATTTGCGTTAATTACCGTTCGTTGAAATTATTTCCGTTTCGTATAAAGTCTATTATTATGGGATAAATGTCAGTCCCGGGTTACTACTATACTATTTTCAGATCGAAAATTCATACATAATATATTGCCTTATAAGAAAATGAATCCCTGTATCTCACAGTCCACAACCTATACATGGTCGGACTAGATAATCTGGGATATCTGAAAGATCTTAATAATTTTAAAGACATGTCTACCAAACGCATTAGGTTAGCATGGTGGACAAAAAGTCCCAATGCTGGAAGTGTTGATCTTAGATAGGCAGTTGTTATATATTATTAATCAAATTGTTCTGCAATATGATAAGTAATATTTCGTCGAAGCCATGGTTTTTTAAATGAAAGTCGGCAGAAGAAAGGAAAATACTTTATAAACAACAAAAATATTAGCAACAAAATAAGAGCAACTAAGAAATTAATGCAAACAAAAGCAAAATAAAATGAAACAGAAACTGTAATTAAAATTTTACTATACAGTCGATGAAGAAAACGTATTTTTAATACGAAAAAATCGAGTCTGAATAGAAAATTAATTCCAAAATTGAGCATTGTCCGCCATCTAAAACCACTCCTTCAATAAAGTGGAAAATAATAGGTGCCAAACAAAGGAATGTTGCTCGCCAGTTGTTGGATTTGGTTATTTTGTTGTTCTTATGTTATTTTCTGAGGTGGTTGGGATTTTCGGCGACCAAAATATAATATTTTGACAGGATAATGTTTTAGTAATGCACGTGTCAATAGGTACATTTTGCATTACGCTACATTCGGCAGAGCAGTCGCCAACGTCCAAACCACGTTGAATACACCGGTTCTCGTCCGATCACCGAAGTCAAGCAACGTCGGACGCGGTCAGTACTTGGATGGGTGACCGCCTGGGAACACCGCGTGATGTTGGCTTTTTCTATATAATATGTCTCTTGGCGAAAAGTTGCATATGTAGAACACTTTATTAGACATGATAAGTACGAAGTCCTTTAACTTATAAAGATGGGAAAATATTTATTTATTTGTGCTTTATATATAGAGTTGTATAGACTTGGACTTGGACTTTGTTGGACTTAATGCCTGGGGCATTCTCCACCAGTCGACCTTTATATGAATTATGGTGCAGAGAGAGAATTAGTAGGCGCATAAAGGAGAAGTTGCGTGAGGTCGCTGGATATCCTTGGGGGAGGCTTATATTCAGCACTGGACTTCCTATGGCTGTCAATCCTCCAAGAATATGTGTACAAAGTTTCATGATGATCGGTTAAGTAGCTTTCGCGGACGTACGTAAACATCTCGCGACCACTAAGGACAAATTATTCATCGATTGGGCAACTTGTAGATTTATTGATGATCTAGAAATTGTTCGCTGTATGAATTGTCAACAGTACGGACATGTACACAAGTTTTGCACTATCAAAACGCCAACCTGTGCGCTGTGTGCTGCGGAACATGAAACAAAAACATGTCCTAATAAATCCCGTTCTGATTTTAAACCGATTTGCGCGTCATGTAAACGCTTAAAGAAACCACATGATCACAGCTGTGGTTCCCAAGATTGCCCTACTTATAAACAGAAGTTGCAGGCGTTATTTCTGTCGACCCAATATAAATAGGATATGGATAGCCTCACGATCGGACAGTTAAATCTTCATAATGATAGGGCGGCGACGTCAGAATTAAATATATTAATTACCGAATATAATCTTGACATAGTCCTCGTCCAAGAACAATACCAACATGCGCGCTTACGTGGTAGGCTGGTACAACTCGATAACAAGGCGCGAGCAGGCATTTATGTGTCGAGTTCAAACTACACCATAACCTCTGTGCGTAATCTTATGACATCGCACTGTGCGGTCGCGGAGGTTTCATCTCCATCAAGTAAAGTTTACGTTGTGAGCTGTTACTTTCAATACTCCGATCCTGTCGGCCCACATATACATCACCTTCGCAGTGTTTTGCGATCTCTTGCCGGCAATAAAATTATTATAGGCGCCGACGTTAATGCGTCGTCAGCCCTTTGGTATGGCAAATATCGTCAAACCGATGCAGAACGTCGCTGTGCTGTCGAAGACTTTATTGCCGAATGGAACCTCAATGTACATAACACCCCTGAAGCACCACCAACTTATTGCAGCCCCGTTGGCGAATCTTCTATTGACGTCACACTTTCTTGTGGGGACGTCCAGATTGTTAGGTGGCGCGTTATTCCTGACGCGTCATGTAGTGATCATCGCCTGATAGTGTACGAGTTCTTACCCGGATTTATACGGGGTCCGCTTAACAACATCTCTGACTTTAGGTATAAATCTAAAGGGGCTAATTGGGAATTGTTTAGATCTGTTTTCGCGCGTCATACCGGAGATTTCACTCGCAATGATCTCTCAGCTGAAAACTGTGCTGAAATAATGTCTGACACCTTTACATACTGCGCGGATTTAACTATTGGTCGCAGTTCTATAACCAATACCCGCAGATGTGACTGGTGGAATAGTAAATTACTCCACCTTCGACAAAGATTTCGACGAGCGCGTAGGCGGTTTAATAGGCTTAAAAAACGAATCGTTCCTGAAGACATACTCACGAGTGCTTTCATCACACTTAAAGTGGCCAGGTCTCACTATAGGGCCGCGGTAACAAAAGCTAAAGGTAACTTGCTGCGTAAAATAGTAGAACGCCTCGAGAGAGAGGGTCCCTGGTCTCCTCTTTACCACGAATTCAAAGCAAATAGGTCAATTAATTTGGCCTATATAGAAAACATTAAAGTAAATAACACCTATACTACTGGTATCGAGGAGACCACGGAAACTCTTTTGAATTCTCTTATACCTGACGATTGTGTAGATAATGACTCCGAATACCAAAAACAAATAAGACTCTGGGCCTCGGAGCTACCTTCTTCCCCAAAATCAGATCATCCATCTATTAACGAATTTCTTAACATAGTAAATTCTTTGCCAATTAACAAAGCATCGGGAGAAGATAAAATATCGAATAAAATGATAAAGGAAGCGTGTAAGTCGTCGGGTGACACTATACTGAAAGTTTTTAATCGGTGTATTGATGAGGGCATTTTTCCCCGGGTTTGGCGTTGCGGTTTCATTCGTGTTATACCTAAAAGTGGAAATAAGCCCCCTGAAGACCCTAAGTCATATCGCCCAATTACATTATTACCATCTTTGGGTAAAGTACTTGAAAGGCTTATTGTCCCTCGTCTGTTACCGGGTGGTCCAAAATTTCATGACCTACAGTTCGGTTTTACCAAAGGTAAATCTACTGTGGACGCGGCTTTATCGGTTAGAAGAATTGTCGTCAACTCGGATCACAAGTACGTATTGGGAATTTTCTTGGACATCTCCGGCGCGTTTGATAATGCCTGGTGGCCAATATTACTATTGAAATTAAAGATCCGAGGTTGCCCTAGGAATATATATTCTATGATATATTCCTATTTTTGTCATGGGTCAACCAAATTACAACTTGGCCACCATGCCGTATCGAAGGCGCTGACTATGGGCTGCCCTCAAGGCTCGGTTATCGGTCCATATCTATGGAATTTGGGATTCGATGATATTTTCTCAATTCCTTTTCCGCCGGGTTGTTCTTTAACTGGATACGCAGATGAAGGACTCCTACTTATACAATCCAATAGTAGAGCCGGGCTCGAGAGTTCGGCTGACACGAGTCTGCGTTTAATTTTGAACTGGGGTGAACGAAATCGACTAACATTCGCACCTCAAAAAACTTTTCAAATGTTGTTAAAAGGGATTTTAAAAACACCCCCGCGTATTAAATTTAACAATGTACCAGTTAAAAGAAAGGAATCAGTTTGTTACCTCGGATTAATTTTAGAGAGAAATTTCTCATTTATTGAACACATTAGAACCGTCGGAGAAAAATCGAAAAATAACTTCTATGCTTTAACGAGAATATCAAGGGCAACGTGGGGATTATCATTTAATACTTTGAAAGTTATCTATGGAGCAACTTATTTGGGTTGTATCTGTTACGGTTCTCCAGTTTGGGCCGATAGATCTACTGTTGGCGCTGTTCGTAGGAAGTTGCTCCAGAGTCAACGCCTGGCCTTGATATTCTTGTGTAAGGCTTACAGAACCGTTAGTACAGAGGCTTTGCCGGTTCTCGCGGGTGTGCTTCCGGTCGATCTGGAGGTGCAAAGACGCGCCGCATTATATTATTCAAATAGAGAGACAATAGACACTAACTTTATTGCATCCCGAGACTTTTTAAAGATTAGCAGATTATTTAAACCGTATTCTGCTGCGTACACTGAATTAATTGACGAATGGCAGAACCGGTGGGATATATCCTCAAAGGGGCGTCACTTATATCAATACTTTCCGTCCGTACGCGATCGCTTAAGAAAATCGTGGCTAGAAATTGATCACTGTGTATCACAGTTCCTAACTGGACATGGCAACTTTAAGAGCAAACTATTCACTTTTAAGCTGGTTGAATCGCCTGCGTGTCAATGCTCTACACCTGACTGTGAGTACGAACAAACTGCACATCATATACTTTGGGAGTGTGATCGCTGGTCCGATGAACGCGGCATAATGTTGAACAATATGCAAATAACTTCTGGTGTTGCATACTATACGGACCTCGTGGAATCTAGGAGGAACTTCCGTGCTTTCCGGCGCTTTTGCCATACCTATTATTTGACCCAAATTTAGCAGCTCAAACTATAGGACCCATGTAATTTGTTTATCCCGTGGTGCTTAATACATCTGGCTTCTCCAGTTGTATATCTTTATATAAGAGGATACATACCTCTCGACTCAATATTTTTTGTCACCCGCTTTGCTGCGGAGGGAAGTGGACAACTGTTTGTTTCCAACTCCTCCTTTTGTTTTTTCTTTCTGATTAATTTCGATGCGGGTTAAAGACAAGCTAGTGTCCCTGAGAGACTCGCCGAGCTCCGGAGCTCGGTGTCATATCTTTGTGTGCCACTGTTGATCCTGGCTGACAGGAGTTACAGTGGCGGGTGTGAGGGCGGGAAAGTCTCTAGTAGCTTTCGCGTGAAAGCTTAACAAACAAAATTACATTCACATAATATTAGTACGCATTTTGTTGATAAAGTATGTATAACCATCTAAGTAAGTAGATATAACATCCGATAGACATTTAGGCTCGGTACCCTGAGGGGAGATAGACACAGTAAGTTGACAGGGTACTGGCACCGACAATCCGAATTTGCGGAATTGGCAGCCGAGTTAGAGCATATCTATAGATTATAGCCAAGCACTAGAATCTAGATGAATATATCCCACAATACAAAGAAACAATATGAACACTTTCAGTATGGGAGACTGCGGAACTTGACCTACGATACGTTGGTAAAACATAAGGTCTATGCCACTTAATTTGGTCGGTTTTTGTCTTGTATATTTTTTACTGCGTACGTAAATGAGCAAACAGCTCATCTGAATAATCTCATAAAAGTAAGTAAAATATATGTGTCTCCAAGAGAATATGTCTATGTCACCGCAATGTCTATTATCCTCGTCAAACAGCAGTGTAAATGCACTGTTGTGTTACGGTTTGGAGCAGATTGTAGCTAGAGTAACTACAGGACGTATTGAGACTTAACATCTTATGTCTCAGGCTGGCGAGCGCAGTGATATGCCAAGCATTGTTTTGTAATTCAAGGTGTTGTTTGGTTTTGCTATTGTCCATAAACTGTCGTATCGCTTACCATCAGGCGAATGGTTTGCTAGTCACGCCATTCTTTGCAATTCAAAAAATAAATTTTCAGCGTCAAGGAACTTTAATTTTATAAGAAACCTTTAATTTTACGAAGGTAATTAACATCATGAAAGTTTAAATTGAAGTTGCGACTTATAATAATTCTTGGACGTTTTAAACACAAAAGGTGGCGGCATTTTGTCATTCGCTTCAACTTGTCATTTTTAATTAAAAATTTACTTTTCTAATTGCCTGTAAAAATATGTTTTCAATGAACGTTTATTGTGTATTTTGAGTAAGGGGACAGTTATTTTATATTTCATTTAAACTCTACAGTATTAAACAAATATTTTAAGTCTACTTACTTTAGGTTAAGGAATGAATGACGAAGGGAATTATAAATTAATGATAATCTTACCATCAATTTTTTTGTGCATATTAAATGACATCTAGGAGCAAATGCTAGAACTGTCATTTTTGAAAAATAACTACTATAATCTCTTACAAATAGAATTCTATTTTAATAGAATACCAATTTCTTTGTAACGAAGTCCAAAACTTGAGCTAGTAGCTTAGAATTTTATATTAATACGAAATAAGATTCTGGTGGTATTGCAATGTAATCAAAATAGAGTATTCTTTTTTTATTGCAAGCAGGTCACCTGATGTTACATTATCACTGTCGCCCATAAACATCCACAATGCTTAGATCATAGATGTGTTGACGGTCCACCAAATCTAGAGGAGAGAGGGAAGGAAAAAGGATGGGAAGAGAAAAAGAGTATTGGGCATCCTCAAATCTCACACACCAAACGAATAGCAAAAGCAAAGCTGTCGCTTCACTCCATTTCCTATGATACAGAAGTAAGGCTACAAACGAACCTGCTCATGCTGTCATGACTGACAACAATGTAGCTCTATCACCAAAAGAACGTTCACACCACTATTCATCTGGTCGAAATCATTATCTCGCGCCAGGATGAAACACAAAAGCGTCTCACAAATAGATCCCTATACCAACTCCTTACCCACTATGATGGTCCTTTCCCCGCCAAATACGAATACCAGCAAACTTCCCTCTTCCAAGAGTAAGAATTGAAACTTTCCACTATCCAGAACAACAAAACCTTTTGTGTACAATTGGATTTTAAGCTGTAAAGTGTATTATTAGTATTCAATGCACAAGTTGCAGCAACTACACACGATTTCAACTGGTGTTGGTTAGTATCCTCAATGGTCTCGGTTTGAAACTGTTGGATTCAGAACTTATTTAAGAAAGTTTGAGTATTAGATTCGTTCTTGATTCTGCTTGAATGGAATGGAATGTATCTTTAATGGACTTGGAACTGTAGAACGAACGAACACAATGTAAGTAAATTGATCGATGAATTTTTGGATTGCCCTATGTAGCAGTTGACATCAGACTAAAATAAAACTATTATTTACGGATTTTTCCCGCCCCGCGACACTAAAGCTGTAAAGTAATCGAAAAGTCGGGAAGTTAAAACAAATAAAAAATAACCAAATCCGCGATGAAATCCGTAAATAATAGTTTTAATGTGTGTAACATTCGCGTAAATCTAAGAAACCATTGATATCACATGACAATTTGATTCAGAATTCCCAATAATGCTAGCACTTCTGCCAATTACGACAATAATAAAATTACATAGAGTCTCCAAAAAAATAGCTTAATAGGCATCAAAACAACGTTAGATTCACAGTCTTCCATACCTAAAGATTCGTTCTACAGGTTCATTTCACAAGCCTGACACCAACACTCTTCTAATTATGTTTCCTTATCATAAACTCCATAAAGTATAAGAACTAAAAACCCATCCAACAAAGAGAACGTAGGAAGCTATTAGCCCAGCGTAACATAATTATAGTTCGGAAATTCAATCTCCCCCCAGAGCACACTTTACAAGCAAACTTTATTCTTTTCTTTTAATAGCACCCGCCATTAAGCAGATCCGGGCACACAAGGCACGGTAAATAGATTGAATCAAAGTGCTTTCAAAAATGAGGACGGGATGCCTTTGTGGCTCGCGGTAGATGGAGCCACCGAGCCGACAGAGTACTGATGCATTTCTATTAAAGGATTCCTTTGGTTCTTTTACTGGCTTTCGGAATTTGGATTATCGTACTAATAGTTTGGAATTGGCCGCTTTTTTGCTGTGGAAAATGAAGTCTTAACAGATTTGGATTGGTGGAGATAATTTCTGGTACGGTCTTATGATTGTGATTAAAATTTATGTAAAGCAGAAGAGAGTGATCGAATTGGTATTCTCTAAAAACGCGGCTAGGAAAAAAGTACTAGTTTTGATCAAGCTACATCAAAAATTCTTGTTGTTTGATACACTAATACCGATTGATTGGCCTCGTATTAATTATACTGAAGTTGAGTAGCTTTGCTATAGCGCTTCGATAAGTGAGATCTGCTGTTCAATACGTTCTTCACCTCCTTTTATATTGTCTATTTGCAGAGCCCATAGCATCTAAGATTGTTCAGGTATTGTATGGTGGATGTCAATTATTTTCTTCTGTCGAGATTCTGTCGAGTTAACCCTTTTCTAGTAATAATCGTGTTTATACCTACAAAACTGAATGATGCAGTTTCCAATCCTAAGAAATTAGATACGCAATATTGGTTGTTAGATAGATTGTTTTAGTTAACTCAAACTATAAAACTAGAATTCGTTTTACAGTAGCTAAAATGTTGAAATTTGAAATATTTCCAACAATTAATATTTGATATGGCGTTGGCTATCTATTGTTTTATGAACTATGTTACAAAATTTTAATTGAGAATAGTTCGCTATCATCCATTTTATGAATGTCAGGTCATAAATATTGCACTTTATTTAACACAGTTTAAAAAAATATTTAGCATGTAGATATAGGTTTATCGGTCTAAAACATTATGCATAATATATCTGCATTGCGTCAGCGCCAATTGGATTTTCCACAATATTATTTATATTATCGTCATCAAAATGGTTATTTCTATCTTCTGTCACGAAGATTGTTTCTAGATATGGGTATTCAGCTACTTTTGTAATTTACAATCGTGAGACGAGCGTGCCCTTCGCCTGATGGTAAGCGATACGACTGCTCACGAACGGTAGCAGACCGAAGAACACCTTGAATTACAAAGCAATGATTGGTATTCCACTGCGCTCGCCATCCTGGGAAATAAGATATAAAGTCTTAATATGTCCAGTAGTTACTCCAGGTATATTATCCACCAAACCGAAACACAACAGTGCATTTACACTGCTATTTGGCGGGAGAAATAGATATTACGGTGGTACCCACACAGGCGGCCTCTAGTTATGTAAATAAGAGAGCAAGATAACTAATTGACTCTAATATTTTTTACAGAGCTTAGATGTAATCAAAGACACTTAAAATGAATTATGTTGATAGATATATTTTCGTGTGGAGACGATTACCTACAAAGTTATAATGTATGAGTAAAGTTTAGCCTGAAATATTATTTAAAATTCAATTTCAAATTTTATCCCTGGATTCAGTAATATGAAAAATACTATTAGATTTAAAAATCTAATTTAATATATCTGCGGAAAGTGAAGTGGATGACATTATGACCTAATAAAAATGATAATAGAATGTATAGATAAGGGTCGCCCGGCAGTCGAAATTCGACCATAATTCAACTGTAAACTATATGTATCTGAATCAGCTCATATCCCCTTCTACAATAAATAAGAGTTCTAATAAAAGGGCTTAATACTCGTAGAACACATATGCAGGGTATATCCAGACTGCTACTGAAAACGTATCCAGGTGGTAGTTTTAGTGTCCTCAGACCCAATGCAACTAAAAATTATGCAAAAAAGTGACTTTTTTGTTTTTTTTTTCTATTCTTTGCATTTGGTCTTTTCTATGACAATAGTGTTCATATTTTTACTTTTAAACACGCTTGGCAACGCAAGTACGCAAGGGTTTAAATTATTATTAGCAAGAATTATGGATATACTATTCAAACAAGATAATATTTAAAAAATCACAAATAAAATAGTTTCTTTGCGAAAGTTTTTGTTGCATTGTGTTTGTAGTCAAATTACTACCCTGCTTCGTTTTCAGTAGCAGTCTTAATATACCCTGTATATAACAATTTACTAATTGAAAAATTATTGTTTTGTGGCTAAATACATACTCGTATATATTAAAATCCGTCTAAGGTCATACAATAGGGATCTGTATGTCGAAGATTGCATTCTCAATTCTACAATCTTGTCAGTGTACTTAGCTTGACCATCCATAAGATGCCATTGTTAAGCCGAGGATTACTGAGAAGTAGGGGTGAGGCGTATTTATCGTAACAGTTCAAAAGAACAGGTAGAAGCAAATAACAGATAACAGTTGTTCTCACTGTTAACATATATCTGTTCCTCACTGTTCCTCAGGCCTAATCTGTTCTTAAAAATATCACAGTTCTTATTAACAAACCTGTTCTCATCACCCGTCTCTTTCAAATGTACACACGAATGTCACTTGTTAAAACGAGACACACCTAGTATTTATGCGAAAAAAAGCAGTTGGCAGTC
Organism: Hyles euphorbiae; assembly: GCA_023078785.2. Lineage (NCBI taxonomy): Eukaryota > Metazoa > Arthropoda > Insecta > Lepidoptera > Sphingidae > Hyles > Hyles euphorbiae. The sequence goes on along the minus strand of CM041044.1, from coordinate 11,940,699 downwards.
AAGTACGAACAAATCGTCTTTGAAAAATACTTTTTGAATTAGGTCGTGTTACATATTACGTACTTGGTCTCCCTCATACCATCTGAATAGGCCTTTGCTAGAACGAGAAGCACCTAGTATTTTATTTGACAAATACGATATGCAGCTAAGCTAGAAGAAATCATACATACAAAATGACATCTCTTTATGGTCATGTTATCTGTTCGGAAACAGAATTTTTTTTAAAATATTTTTAGTGTGAAACATTTTACTATGTTAAATGTACTTTTATTATTAAAAACTTTTATTATTAAATTAAATTAAAGAAATTATTTATAATATAGATTTATTTTATTTACATTTTGATTTGACATATCGTAACCATAATAATAACAACGCGTATCCAATCATACTGGAAAACCGAACTTAAAAAATAACAGGCTGTTATTTAAGAACAGTTATTAGGAACTGTGATTTGGAAGGAACAGTAACAGGAGGAACAGATATTGAGTTTGACCTGTTATAACACAACTCTACTGAGAAGGACCAAAGAGTACATATCACTGGAGGCGAATGTCCAATTTATAATGATTGTTGTCGAAAATATATTATGAATTACAATTATAAATACAGCCATTGGCACTACAAAAATATTTGAGGGTCTCACAAAACTTGTTTGGTGCAGGAATCGAACCTGCGGTCGCTTGTTTCGCAACCGGAGTTTTAACTAAGTCACATAAGCTGTGATAATGGTTTTATAATAAGAAAAAATATTTTGAACATATTATGTGATTTAATTTAAGTCAAACGAAAACCAAATCAGTTAATTAAGATGGGCGATAAACAAAAGCAGTACATTATTCGTATCTTGAATACCTGCCGTATCTGGGTTAATTACATTTTTTAATAAAAAATGCAACATGTTTATAAAACATTGCTACGACTATACTCTTACAATAATGGCAAGTATAAGATTGCCTCTGTGGAACAGTTGTACTACTATATGATTACAAAGCCGAGGTCTCGGGTTCGAATCCCTGGCCGCTCCCTATTTCATTGCGGGACATAGGCGAAACGTGAGTAGAGGATCTGCCTACACTTTCTGGGAACAACGCGTGAGTATGTATGTTGTTTTTAAATTTATAACCTAATTTTAACAGATTGTACTGTTAAAAACTTTAATATTTTTAATTTAAAATATACTTTCCATTACAATGTTTATCGCTGTTGGCGGTAAGATTGAGCGGTTCACAGGGAATGCAAGGATTGATTAGCGTGCAGGGAACAAAGCCATCTGTTATTATGAGCTTCAAGACAGACTGTCGTAAAATATAATGGAGGTGAATTTTATAAATAATTTAATTAAAGTGCAATATATTTAAAAAAAAATAAAAGTATTTTGCAACCACTATACATAAACATTAAAAAAAGAAGTACAAATTGCGGTATTATCATTCTATACTCGGAAATCGAATTCGAGATCAAAAATGTAAACAAACAAATGTCATTGTAAAAGTGACATTTCAGGGTTATGAAACATTTTCTCAAAAACATATTGGGTATAATTTGATAAGTGAATACATTCAAATGTTGCGAGTACTATGTTTTGACGTGACAACGTCTTAAATTAGGTTGCGGCTGGGAGTCACTTATGAAAAAGTGTAACGCCCGGTAACGTTACGATGAGTCACCGAACGAGAGAGAGGCCCGCCGAATGCCTTGCGTCTCTCTCCCACTCAACTATGATCGGTCTGCGGCGCGCGCAGCACTAGAGAATTAGGCGCATTGAATCGGCGCATGCTTGTGTCTCTGTCTTTGTCTTTCTCGAACGTTCTTGGCGTTGGAAAAACAAGAAAGCGTCACAATACAAGTTCACACGTGTGGTTAAAGTATCGTCAGCTGTGTCTGTAGTGAAAATATGGAGTGCTTAGATTCGTCATTTATCATTTACAACAACTACAACAATAAAGGTAAATAATTGTACACTGATATTTCATTATCGTAAACTATGATTGATTGATTAATTGTTAGATTGACACAAAAGTTGAGAAACTGAGTTTATAGGTTATGTCATACTATTGATAAATGTTGATAGTGTTTTAGTAAACAAAATATATTTCTATAGTTAAAATTTGTGCAATTCTTATTTTCATTCAATTCCTTGTTCCTATTGTGCAATTTAATTATATTCATATCAATAAATATTCTACCGAGAAAAAGACGTTGTCACGTAAAATCTTCGCCCGTAAAACCGACTTTACAGGCAACCATTTTTTATTTATATATATTTATTTTTGAATTTTGAACATTTTGAATATTTTATTATGCCTTTCGACGTGACCCTTGACTTGCGCCCAAACAAATTCTAATGGGTTTAACTCACAGTGATTTTCAAAGACCATAGTGCGTTCGGCTAGGAACACGAGCGCCAGAAATCTTAGGAACAAAATAGAACAAAAAATTAACAGAAAACGTGAAACCAGCTTCACGGCGTTTTAACTTTATCACATGATGCACATTCATCAAGTTAAGCAACTAAATGAACTAAAGGGAGGTGTCGCGGGCTTCAAAGCGACGTATTTGTAGTTAAGGAGACGAAATTTAAAAAAGTTTTATTTCAGTGGCCTAAGGTTACAAATTTCTGCATAATACCTGTAGCATAAAATATTTTCGTACCATTTTTTTCACATACTTAAAAAAGAAATTGAAATTGTAGTTTATGTAAATATTATACCAAATAATCTTTATTTGGCTTTGTTTTATACTTATTTAACGAATGAGAATAATTCCAACCTGTTTTTTTAACGGTTGTGAACAAACTACCATGACAAATTATTTTATTGTAGTGGTAACACTTTTGTTTACATTTTTGATCTCGGATTCCATTTCCGAGTATACAGTAATGTCTTGCAGATAACCATAGTATTTTTAATTTAAATAATTCAAATTTTTGTATACAAATAATGAGAAAGCAGGTTTGAACAGTACAAATATTATTTTATTTTAACATGTACTGCCAAATAGAATATATACGCCAAACGTATTTTTTTGTGTTTTCAAACCAAATTCTAGACTTTCTATTCTTATCAGGCGTTGCGTTGGAGACGTAATTTGTCCAAGTGGCCCAATCGTGATGTATCCGTGCGATGTGTGTAATAATGATAAGCGTGCTTCGGGAATTACTGCCCTGACTGGGATTTTTTTCTTTTTGCCTCGTGTAAGTCGATTTTGTTGTATTTCTCTTGTCTTGTCTTATATTCAGATATGGCAGATTCTTTGTCATTTTTATATGTAGGCATCGATGCCTTGAAAGTGGTAAGCCTAGTCTATAAACGGCTAACACTAGCGTAACGATTATAGGTGTTTTTTTGCCATACAGATTGATAGAGGTGGCCTATATATGGCCTAAAATTTCTCAATCGTACTTTCGATATGAGGCTCGTACCTTACAGTGGGACGTATGTACATATATGTACTGATAAAGTACATTAACTTTTTTTAAGACGGCAAAAAAATCCTACCTACTTCTAAAATAATCGCAACACGCAATAGTTAAATGACCTTGAACCTGATCCACAAGTCACAAAGCAACAAGCATCCATTTAAAATTGTTCAGAGTCCATCTGACGCGACGGGACAACGATAACTACTCACTACTTCAGAAATGAAAGCGAAATCCCAGACGCGTTTTTGAAGTGAAAACTTCTTTAGCGGCGTTGAGCACTTTTCTGTAATGGGTATAAAATCTTAAACTCGCGTCAGGACACGTGACCTGATCGAAAAAGCGTAGGACGGCAATGACGTTTGCTTTATAAACATCTTAGTAGGACGGATGGAGAGTAGACAGCTATCCCCTCTCTACAGCGCGGCGAAAATGTATGCCTGGGCCTACTGTTTCGTTTTTTTTTTCAGTTTCACCCACTTTTTCCAAAATTGTCCCATAGCCCCCCCCCCTGCCTTCCCCCACCCTTATTCCGAAATAGTGCCTATTAGCCTCCCCACGAAACCTACCCCCCCCCCCTCCCCTACCCCCACCCCGAAAATTTACCTCACCCCCCCCCAATCCTATCTCGGCCAACATAGGTCGTAGACCCACCGAGTTTGGTATCCTCGGAACCGTCTTGGTGAGGGCTGCAAATTGACCCCGCCAGAAATCCCAAATTACGCAAAAAATTACCCCCCCAAAAAAAAAACATTTTACCTCCAAAAAATTAATTTAAGTTAGCCTCCCCACGAAACCTTCCTCCCCCCCCCCTCCCTTACCCCCACCCTGAAAATTTACCTCACCCCCCCAATCCTATCTCGGCCAATATAGATCGTAGACCCACCGAGTTTGGTATCCTCGGAACCGTCCTGGTGAGGGCTACAAATTGACCCCGCCAGAAATCCCAAATTACGCAAAAAATTACCCCCACCAAAAAAAATATTTTACCTCCAAAAAATTAATTTAAGTTAGCGTCCCCACGAAACCTCCCCCCCCCCTCCCTTACCCCCACCCCGAAAATTTACCTCACCCCCCCCCAATCCTATCTCGGCCAATATAGATCGTAGACCGACCGAGTTTGGTATCGTTGGAACCGGCTCGGTGAGCTCTACAGATTGGCCCCAAACAAATCCCCAAATTCCTCCCTCTCTCCCCTAAAATATTTGTCCAGGCATAATTCCGTCATTTCTTAAAGTAAACCCCCCGTGTTTGGAGTCAGAGGAATCGTCTTGACGAGCTCGACAATCGAGAGCAGGCAAAACACGATTTTTCTTATTTTTACTATGGGATCAGGCTGGGGCAGCAGTCTAAAATTATATGTAATTTGCAATCTGTACCCACGGTCTTCCCCCGGTATTTTTGAAGTGAAAACTTCTTTAGCGGCGTTGAGCACTTTTTCTGTAATGGGTATAAAATCTTAAACTCGCGTCAGGACACGTGACCTGATCGAAAAAGCGTAAGACGGATGGAGAGTAGACAGCTGTCAGTTAGCTGTCAGTTTATAAAGCTTTGATGAATTGCCAATGATTTTGAGTGGAGATTTCAACATAAACTTCGCAGACGATAAAAATCAACTATTAATTGAATTTTTAAATAATGAATTTGGTTTAACTATGTCGAATGATCGCAATCTTAGCACAACGAAATACAAAACTACTATTTATGCGGTCTTTATTAGACATTTAAATAGGTTCGAATCAAAACTGTTCGTTTCTTACTTCAGCTACCATAAACCTATCGTATCAGTTTTAGAGATTGGCGATGATAGTTCTGGTAATGATGATGGTGAAAAAGTCGTTGAAATTATGGATGAAAGTTGATTTTTCGGAGAGATAAACTTTTTAATGTAAAATAATTGTAATAGTTTTAAAGTGTTAAATTTTTAATGTAATATAAATTGTCATGTTTGTGTACGATAGCGCAATAAATGAATATTGTATTCTACCACATAAATGATAGTACTTTTATACTGATAAAGCAATTGGTGCAAAATTATTCCCTAACCATTCCAAAATATCAAACATGCTCAACGTTAATAATCAAGTTTTCACTTCTGCCGGCACTCCCGGAGTGCAACCCGTCTTTTTTTTTATATATTTACACCATGCTTCAATGTTAAAAAGGATTGTGTGTATTTAACTCCCATGTATAGAGTTATATTTGTGGAATTGTATATGTGGATGAACCGATTTTGATGTCGTTTTCTTCTTTCAATGGTGATTTCGTCGAAAATATTCTTTGCTCTTAATTTTCTTTTCAGCTTTTTAAAGATAATCAGTCCCTTCAAATTACTAAATAAAATAACAACTGAATTTATCGATTTTTTAAAGTGTTGAATAAGATAAATATGACTCACATACGTATCACAATAGTTATTTTGTATCACCATCATTATCACTGTCTTCAGCCAAGGAAAAGCCTCTGCTAAACATGGATTTCCTCAAAATTTCCGAAGCGACCTGTATGAAGCGGCCTGCATTCAGTGACTTCGTGAAATAGTTATAAAGATGCTCCTCTACCTTGTAAGTGGACCGGGTATACTCTAAGTTTCCTTGCGAAATTTTCCTTAGCTGTTACAATGACTAGTATACAGGTTTATCATATGTGAGAGGCCGCCTGAGTAAGTACCACCTCAATAACCTCTCGCGCCAAATGTCAGTGTAAATGCACTGTTGTGCTCCGGTTTGAAGGACATTGTAGCCAGAGTGACTACTAGACATATTGATACTTATCAGCTTATGTCTCAGGATGGCGAGCGCAGTGGAATGCCAAGCATTGCTTTTGTCCATGAGCGATCATATCGCTTACCATCAGGCACATGGCAGGCTCGTCTCGCCATTTAACGCAATAAAAAATATATGCCCATACAACTATAATTTTTTTACTATTTATAATCTATTGACCCCCCATGACCTCTAATGAATGCCCATTCATATGTCCCGTCTTTATGGCGTCCTAGAGGGCGATTGCCTTTCCATTTATATGTATATAAAAATATTATTACTTTTGTAAGACAATTTACTAATTTTCTTTCATGCTACATTAATTGAAGCATTGGGAGCAACAAGGGCGTTCGGTACCTAAAGTGCGTTTTGATGTTATTACATCAAAACATGCACAGAGCTATCTAGTTTCGTATCCCGACAACTTGTTTAGATCAGCCGCTTTTTGATGGCGTGAGAATCAATAATGTCAAAGGTGGCGCTACGCCCTTGTTGCATAGATATCAAAAGTTCGTTTTAATTCGAACACGTTACGACCTGTCTGCAGTTTGTAAAAACTTATTAGTGTAAAAAATGACTGAAACGAATGATTCAAGTGACTCAAGATCAGATACTGACCAGAGCGAATATGAGCCCCTCAAAAAAAGGGGAAGAAAGAAGGTGAAGAATGAAAACATGTGGAAAAAAAACGTGCGAAAGTTAAAGAGAAGTTTAGGTGAAGAATATACATCAGCTCAAGGAAAGAAGATACCCAAAAAAAGTTTTTAATAATATTACTACGTGTTGTTCCAAAAAATGTTGTATTAACCTCGATCAAAATGCACAGAGAAGATTTTTTTGTAACTTTTGGAACATAGGTAACAAAGCGCAGCAAGATACCCTCTTCATGTCGTGTTTAGAAAAAGTGTTAATATTTGAACGGTGATTGTAATAAATACACATTAACTTACATTTCTTATTTTGTTTTCTTTAAAAATCAATAGCAAAATTAACGTCTTATCTGTTTTACCAGTTGGGTGCAACAAGGGCGGATAACACAAGTAAAAAAAACTTGATTTTATGATATTTCTGATTGTTTTAAAATAGTCATAATACCTTAATCTTTTTGTTAAATCATGGGACTAAGAAATCATAAAGTAAATGTAAGTCAAATTATAAGTATTAAAATAATGTAAGGCATTACAACTTTCATTATAATTTTTCTCGAAACTCTATTTTACAACATACGCCCTTGTTGCACCCAACGCTTCAATTTCAGTTTTGTATTAATATTTTATCGTTATTTTTTGCATGTATTTAGATCTCTATATCAGTATGTACTTGTATATTTCTATTAATATGCAATTGCCAACTGATTTATCATTACTATTTCTATAAACATCAATTTAATATATACCGCACAATTTAAAATGAAACAACATAATGTCAATTTAGAAAGAAAGAAAGAAAGAAAGAAAGAAATATTTATTTGTTACAAGCAAAGGATTACAGCTTTAAGTTCTACATACAATATATAACAGTGCTTGTTAACAAAACGGCTCAAGCTCAGCATGTGCTGGTATAAACCAACGCTGGTCTTCCGCAAGGCCGGTAAATGACGTCACAAAAGCCAAAAACATAATACGTATAAAGAAATATTTAAAAATTAAACAAAAAAAAATTATAGCAATATCCGCCCAGATGTGGGTAGTGACATATAAATATCTCGCGTCCCGCTGACGAGTGCACACTGAAAAAAGACTCCCAGGCATCTGAATTCTGAGCACTATAAAACGGTGGCCAAGTTTAACAACAACTTTATACAACTGCAAGACGTTACGTACAATTACAGTTTTGGAACAGGACATATACAAAAATATACAAAGGTATGAGTACTACGGTACCTTGCCATATTATTAGACCCAAACAAAAATAATTAGATTTTCTCACTTTATAAGACAGTAGCGCCATTATGTAGGCGTGACATGTGTTAGTTGGTGAAATCCTTATTCTGACAAAATTTAGCTAAGTATATCAATGCTATTAATGTTGTATTGCAACAATAAAAAATAAATATATATCAATTAAAGGCTCGCGAGTGAATTTGGTGATTCACAACCTAAAAATCTGTTAAAATTAAAAAGGGTTGTTTTTACAAATAACGGGAAGTTTGTGAAGGAATTTTAGTTTCATTATTATAGAATATTATCATATTTGTTGTTTTTTTGTAATCATATAGTGAGAAAATTACCGAAAATATGATCTTTTTAAATATTTTAGATGGGAAAAAATCGTGATCTTTCTGCCAAGACGGTTGGGCAAGTACGGGGGCTTTTAAAGGCTACTAAATTATCCCAATACCAAATTGCTAAAGCGACAGGGATATCGAGAAGTTCGGTGAAGAATATTTAAAAAAAAATGTAATCGCGGGAAAACTTTATCGCCAAAACGAAAAGGTTGCGTGTGGACGCAAACGTATTACAACTCTAAGAACAGACAGAAAAATCTGAGACATATGTACCCAAAATAGAAAATTACCGGTCCATTTATTAACGAAGAACATTAGGGATGATGGAATACTCATTTCTCAGGGAGCTGTGCAGCGGCATCTTGCTGAAAATAAATTAAACGCGCGTAAACCTGCGCGGAAACCAAAGTTGGCGCAGACCGTGATAAAGAAAAGACTTGATTGAGTCCGTAAATATAAAAACTTTAACATAGAAGATTGGGAAAAGGTAATAAAACATTTTTCACTATAAGAAGTGAATATAATCAATCAACGAACTACATTAAATAAAAAGAATCGATCATGACAGGCTTGTTTCTCCGACGAGTCCGTCTTTCAAGTTTCGATGGAAAAATCAATGTTTGTACGGAGAAGACCACACGAGAAATACAAACCCGACTGCATTGTCCCTTCCGTAAAACATCCACCTTCTGTCATGGTTTGTTCTGTGATATCAGGCAAAGGGACAGGTCGCCTGTATATTGTAGAGAAGACAATGCGCCAGGATCAGTACAAGAAAGTTCTTATAACAAAATTAATACCTCAACTTAAACACTGGTTCTCTGAAGAAGAAGAACCAATTTTTATGCACGATGGGGCCCCTTGCCATAAAGCGAATAGCATTACAAGCTTTTTTCAACAGCAATATATTAAAGTTTTGGAATGGCCTGGAAATTCGCTAGATTTGAACACTATCGAGAATGTCTGGGAGCTTATGAAGAGAGAAATATCAAAATATACAATTAAAACCAAAAGAGAACTCATAGATAAATCAATTTTCGAGTGGAATTACAATCCTCAGCTTTAAAAATCTATACAGGAATGCATAAAAAGCATGCCTCGAAGAATTAAGGCACTTTTGGCGGCTAAATGAGGGTCAACAAAATACTAGCGAAATATTAAATTAGAAGGAAACCGGTGTTATAATTTGTACAATAATTTGTGTATATAAAATATTTAGTCAAAAGTTATTTCATTTCATTGGCATTAGATTAAATTATAGTATCAAAAACTCAAAATAGTAAATAGCACGTAATTTTGACCAATATCAACTCTTATGATGAAAAAGTAACGTGTTTGCTGCGTGGGTCTAATAATATGGCAAGGGACTGTAAGTTTAACAATTAGAATTCGTGTTAAGAGAAGCGCTAGGTAAAACATCGTGCGTTAAAACTATATAGGTACAATATACGGACTAAATCTGCATGGCAAGATGCTGTACAGACAACCAGACCCTTACAACCACAGGAAATATCAAGGAAATATCAAAGTGTCAAGCCATAATTGTGGGAAGTCAACGACTCATAAGCAGGTTGGACACAGCTATTATTCCACCTGTAATTTTCGATACTACAGTTGTAGCGTGGTCTCTTACTGTAAAGTACTTAGGGCTTCTCATAGACACTACATTAAGCTGGCGCGCTCAAGTCACTTCCGTTTGCCAAAAAGTTACTGGTGCCCTTCGTTCTCTATATCGCCTCAAAAACTTTCTCCCGTTCTTGACCAGATTAATGCTCGTGCAAACCTTGATCCTACCCCTGATTGACTATGGTGATGTGTGCTATTTTGACCTGAATGCAGATCTTCTCAATAAACTGGACCGGCTTCTCAATAACTGCATTCGATTCATCTTTGGCCTTCGTAAGTATGACCATATATCATCTTACCGTTCTCAACTCAAGTGGTTACCTATTCGCCAACGCCGGAGTATGCGTGCTCTCACAACACTCTTCTCTCTTCTTAAATCTCCTTCTCCGCCTTCCTATTTAATCTCTAGCTTTCAATTTCTAGGTGCCAATCATAATAGAAATCTTCGATCGTCTAATAATCTTCTTCTTAAGTGTCCCCCCCACAGCTCTAATTTTCTTCACTTCTCGTTTTCAGTCCAAGCGATACTACTGTGGAATGCGCTCCCCCTCGTTATCAGGACGTCCACTAACCGTTTCACATTCAAAATGAAGGTTCGTGATTTACTGCTTAAGGAAGTTGCAGAATCATCACAATAGTTTGTTACTTATATATTAATATATGTATTTATGTATGTATATATATATATATATATGGGGTGTAGTGGATTGATTGCGCCTGTTTCTGTGGCCGCTCTTTGTAGGAAGAGACAGAGATAAGTTAAATGCGTTGTCATCCACAGTCCTCGTCAGTGGCTCCAAGTAGCGGTAGAGTGGGTATGGACAGTGCAATGCACTGTAATCCACTCCCGCGGCCACACCCCGGTAAACCACGACGGCCCGTGGGCTAAATCTGATGAGGATGGGGCTTCTAGCATGTATGAATGTAAAGTCCTGATGAAACTCCCCAATACCATACAGTTTCATCCGAAAAGAAGGAAAACTATATAAAACCCGGGTCGGTGCATCCGTTAAGTAACCTGCAACCAACCTGGCTCCGCACGTATCGACTCGTCGTTCCTGTGGGCTAAGCCAGCGAGGTCGAGAGGGTGACGTAGAATCTGGGCATTCCTACGTTGCCATAAAGTCTGCCGTCCCAGGCATAGTAGCGTCCGTGGAGAGGCCACTTCACCCACTGCAGCTTATGCTGAGTGGGAAAAAACACGGGGAGTGGCAGTGACCGGTTATAAGTCCGTACAAATAGGCGTCAGTGCGGGCGCCAGGGGTCACTCCTGACAGTGGGAGGGTCCATCGTAGACCCAGCGACTAGTTACCGCCCGCTTAAGCTGGGCAGCCCCCAGCCAATAAGGTACTAGTCCGTCTCGGTGCAGTCTTACTCCCTCTGGGTGAAGGGAGTACTAGTCTAACAGCTAGATAGGCGGTACCGTTATTAACATCACCTACTTCTCAGAAAAGAACCGATAATAAGAATATTACAAAACACAACACTTTATCCATGCGGCTAGCGACATGGAATGTCCGCACAATGAGGACAGGTTTCCCGGACAACAGTGGAAACATCATATGCGCCGACCACCTGCGCAAGACTGCAGTCATTGATCTCGAATTGCATAAGTTGAATATAGCAATAGCAGCTCTTCAGGAATGTAGAATTGCTGACGAGGGTTCTATTCGTGAACAACATTTTACTTTCTTTTGGAAGGGTAAAAACATCAACGAAGTTCGTGAACATGGTGTAGGTTTTGCAATACGTAATGACATCTTAAAATCGGTTGAGGGACCTAGAGGCTTTACAGAACGTATTATGTCACTGCGTATGCTTACCGCTTCCGGTTTTGTAACTATACTATCCGTATATGCTCCCACTTTAACATCAACTGACGAAAATAAAGATTTATTTTACGAAGATCTTACAGCAATAGTAAAACAAATTCCAGCTGGTGATCGTGTTGTATTACTGGGAGACTTCAATGCTCGTGTAGGCCAGGATAGTGTGTCCTGGCCCGAATGCCTAGGCACCCACGGCATTGGAAAAATTAACGAGAATGGCCAACGCCTCCTGGAGTTTTGTGCTGTAAATCGTTTATGTGTTACCAACACCTACTTTAAAGGCAAACTGTTACGCAAAGTCTCATGGAAACATCCAAGATCAGGCCACTGGCACCAGTTAGATCTTATTTTGACCAAAAGAAACAACCTAGGGGATATAAAACACACACGTTCTTTTCATAGTGCAGATTGTGATACCGATCATTCTTTAGTAGTTTCAAAGGTTTGTTTCAAACCAAAAACAATTTATAAATCTCGTCACCCGGCTAAAAAACGTTTGAATACATCAAAATTGAATAATGAGGAATTAACTACCCAATTTACCAAAAAAATAGAACAATTTACACAAAGTTGGAACCTTGAATCATCAGCTTTAGAAGACTGGACAAATATTAAGAACATTCTAACTAACACCGCTATAGAAGTATTCGGGATGGTTCCACGCCACAAAAACGATTGGTTCCAAGCTAATATTGACCATCTTAAACCACTACTTACCGCTAAAAACTCAGCTGCATTAAGCCACCGTCTTATGCCATCAATTTCTACAAAAGAAAAACTTAAAGCAGCGAAAGCGGAATTACAGCGTAACACCCGATATTTCGCAAACGCTTACTGGACAGAACTTTGCCAAAGCATTCAAGATTGCTCTCATACTGGCAATATTAGTGGTTTGTATTCACGTATAAAGAAAGCAATAGGTCCTATCCCCAAAAAAACAGCACCGCTTAAGGAGTCTGACGGGTCTATCATAACTGATACAACACGGCAACTCGATCGATGGGTGGAACACTACACTGCACTATATTCCAGTCCTGTAGACATTGACATCGCAGCTGTGGAAAACATTCCAAAACTGCCCTTAATGGAAGACCTTGATGCTCTACCTACAATTGAGGAGTTTCACACTGCGATCAATAAGCTGAAGAGTGGAAAAAGTCCAGGAAATGACGGTATCCCAACAGAATTGTTGAAAGTTAGGTGCGTAATGCCTCTTTGTTACAACCTATTGGTGAAATGTTGGCGTGAAGGGGAAGTACCACAGGATATGCGTGACGCCAACATTGTCACCCTGTACAAAGGTAAAGGAGATCGCGGCAACTGTAACTCATACCGCGGCATATCACTACTGAGCATTGTAGGCAAGCTATTTGCACGAGTCATCTTAGAGAAGCTACAAAAACTCGCTGACCGCATTTATCCTGAAGCTCAATGTGGGTTCCGCGCCCAGCGTTCTACTACCGACATGATATTTACATTGAGGCAACTCCAAGAAAAATGTAGGGAACAAAGAACCCCCCTCTTCATTGCTTTTGTCGATCTCAACAAAGCTTTTGATACTGTGAGCAGAGAGGGCTTATATACAGTGCTAGACAGAATAGGATGCCCACCAAAACTATTATCTCTCATTAAATCTTTTCATCAGGATATGAACGGTACAATAGTATATAATGGCCAATCATCAACCCCATTTTGTATGCGTAGAGGCGTTCGTCAGGGCTGCGTCTTGGCTCCAACATTATTTGGTATTTTTTTCTCACTTCTTTTAAATAGTGCTTTTCAGGATGACCAGCAAGGCATACATCTTTTCACAAGGGATGACGGCAAGTTATTTAATATGGCCTTGCTCAAGTCGCGTCGTCACCGTAAAGATATTTTCGTGGATAGCCTTCTGTTTGCAGATGATGCAGCCTTTGTCGCTGGGTCCCCACAAGAACTGCAAACTATTGTATCTAAATTTGCAGATGCATGTGCTCACTTTTCCATGTCCATAAATGCAAAGAAGACAGTAGTCATGGCCCAAGGATGTATTGATAAACCTGTTATTACGCTAGGTGATACTCCATTGGAGGTCGTTGAAACCTTTTGCTACCTGGGTTCAACGGTATGTAGCAATCTATCGATCGACGCTGAGATTGAGAGTCGCATCGGCAAGGCGTCAACGATGTTCGGAAAGCTCCATGCAAGGGTGTGGAACAGTAAACACCTAACTGCAAGCACTAAGATGAGTGTATACGGGACTTGCATATTGAGCATACTCTTGTATGGGGCAGAGACCTGGACGTCGTACAATAAACAAGAGCGAAGATTGAACAATTTTCACATGCGCTGTCTTCGGAGTATTTTGGGTCTCACGTGGAAAGATAAACTTACAAACGCAAGGGTTCTAAGCATTGCTAAGTTACCTAGCATAACTGCTTTGCTACGTCAAAGACGACTGCGGTGGCTAGGGCATGTGTATCGCATGGAACCCTATCGTTTGCCAAGACAGTTACTCCTGGCTGAAGTGGCCCACGCCAAACGCCCTGTAGGTAGACCATTACTTCGATTCAAGGACAGTGTGAAACGGGACATGCTGTCTTTTGAGATAGATCCAACCAGGTGGGAGGAAAAGGCGGCCGAGCGTGCCGAATGGCGCAAATTCGTAGCTGACGGTGTTTCTGCTCACGACAAGGCCTGGTTTGAGCAGTTAGCCCGCAAGCGTGAAATTCGGCATCATCGAGCTGCTCTACCTCCTTCACAATCATATATAGGCACAGGATTTAGCTGTCCAAAGTGTGGCCGTATTTGCCGCGCACGAATCGGTCTAATAAGTCACCAGCGTAGATGTACTATCCAATCGTAACATCTCCACTAGGCGCTATTTAATCATCTCACGTAGATGTTAATTGCCGATGATGATATATATATATATATATATATATATATATATATATATGTATACACATATATATTTATGTCATAATTATCCATATAATTACTATATATATCCACTATAGTATATCATGTATTGACCCTATATTTGTATGTATTTACATATTAATTATTTATGTTTCTATTTATTTTTCTCTTTTCTCTAAAAATTTATACGCCCACTTGATCTCATCTCTGCATCACCCAAAGGTAGACTGGTAGATAATGCCTCTGGCATTAAGTCCGCCTTGTATACAATGTATATGAAGTGTAATAATATATAATAAATAAATTAAATTATAGGTAAGTACATTAACTATAATGAAAACTGCATTCTTATAATATTAAAAGTTGACAAGTAAGTAAATTAAAATATTAGTATAGCCTATGTCAAATAATGATAATCACAACAAGTAATCCTTACTAATATTATAAAGGTGAAAGTTTGTATGTATGTATGGATGTTTGTTACTCTTTCATGAAAAAACGGCTCAACAGATTTTGATGAAATTTGGTATAGTGATAGCTGACACCCTGGATTAACACATAGGCTACTTTTTATCCCGAAAAATGTAGTGTTCCCGTGGGATGAGTCAGGAAACCAAATATACATATTTTCTACTCTTTCAAATTCAAATTGTTGGCACGGGATGTCCTCTCCTACGGAAGGGAAATATAGTCGACGGCACGCGGGAAATATAGTTAGTAGACACGCGAAATAATATGTTCTTGATGTGGATTGGACTCAAAAACTATCTGCACCCGGGCGAAGCCGGGCCCGACAGCTAGTAAATTCATAATTAGGTAAGACCATTTTTTTCATTTAACATTCTTTCTCAACTAGAGCATAGCTGAGGAATATCTTGTCCATTCGCCTCTTTGGTAAATGTTAGGATAGGTTTATATATTTATGTATATGGTAAATTGTATGTATGTGTATTTTAATATATTTTGTTGGTATGTATTCGTATATACGTATGTATATATTATATATATATATATATATATATATATATATATTACTATTTTATATGCCTTAGACTGCCCGCTCATTTTTCCTATCTCAATATCCATCCAAAGGTTGCCTGGAAGAAATTACCTAGAGTGATAAGGCCGCCTCTTGTACTATTATTATTGTGTTGTTTCTTCACTGTATTTTTATTTTTGTGCAATAAAGGATTAAATAAATAAATAAATAATAAATTCACGACGATTTAAAGTACACAATTAATGGGTCTAAAATAAAAGTACAGAAGAATTGATATTCTTTTTTTGAATTCGGTTAAAAAGTGTCTATTCAGATGCAGGTGAAATTGTCGACGTCACACTGGGCCGATAACGAGTGTCCGCCGTGTCCTCTAGTCGATAACAAAAAGAAAAAAAAACGGCCAAGTGTGAGTCGGATTGATGAACATAGAGTTCTGTACCAATGGTAACCTCCATAGTCCAGCTGGTTAGATGCAAGCTGTGAAACGTGAGACCACAGGTTCGATCTCCGTATCGACACAAATATTTATGTTCCACAGGAATTTGTTTCGGGTCTGAGTGTTTGTGAGACCGAAAAGTCTCTCGTGGTTCATGATACCCACGGCACAAGACTCGATCTTAGTGTGGGGTCAGGACTATGTATGTTACTGTTGGGTGTATTTATTTATTTTAATGACCCCCTATCCAGACATCTTTCACTATGGACCACGATTTATTTCCTCTCCTATAAATGAGCATCCAACTTTATGCAATTTTTAAGATTATTCTAGTCGATATTTCGTGTTGCCTTGCTTCTTGCTATATTCGATGATTTTGGTTCAATGACAACTACCCTATCCTGACAGAAAGACTAACGTTAAAGAATTGGTCATAATATAAAGGTTTAGTTTTGCCTTTTTTGGTGTGGACCCCTAAAAACTAGACGTGATTCTTGTTATTGCTCTCGTTCTTTGGTGTTGCAGTTTCTTTTTTAGCTCGTCAAATGGAATGGTAAAAATATTCATGTTAGAATACAATTCAAACAAACAATTCATATCGATTTTGCTTCAGATATTGTAGGTATACAAAAATACAAGCACTGTGTGTGCAAAATTGTGACAGTTCATACTCAAAAATGTATAAAAATGTGATCTGCTGTTTCTCATTTCACCAAGAAGTCAAAAGTCTCAGGATGCTGAGCGCAGTGGAATACCAAGCATTGCTTTGTAATTCAAGGCGTTGTTAGATTTTGCTTCTGTTCATGAGCGGTCGTATCGCTTACCATCGAACGGCAAGCTAGTTCCGCCATTTTTTGCAAAAATGATTATTCAAACCCCAATAAAATTACCGTCTACACCCAAATTGGAAGAACATATTCCTATGAATGATCAATCAGACACATTAGAAACTTTCGCAATTATTCCAGCCTCTGCTAATCTGACTTACGCACGAAATCTAAAATCGAAGTGTAACGAGCATCTAATCTTCCAAGTTTTATCAGAACGGGTAATTTGGAAAGCAAGTGGAATTTCATTTCGCCCGCGAGTACTTCTCGACTGATTTGGGTTTACGATGTGAGACTGTTATAGGTAAAATTTTATAGGGTTTTAAGCGGAGTTGTTAGCGGAGGTGTTTTCACGATTACAATAACGGTTTAAAAATGTTGATTGATATAATTTCTACATTTTTTTAACTTCCCGACGTACGGCGGACACCCCGCCCCGTGCCACGAAAGCTGTAAAGTAGTTGAAACGTCGGGAAGTTAAAATATGCAAAAATTAAACCAAATCCGCGATAAAATTCGTAAATCATAGATTTAATAACATTTGCGTAATTCTAAGAAACCGTTATGTTGACTGATACTTAAAATTTTAACCCAAATATAAATTTGGTCTGGTTAGGTTCAGAATTTGTTATAAGCATGACAAAGCGACGTGAAGTGATGATAATTAATTAAGGTACTCAAATTGGAGTATTCGGTAGACAAATGTTTTCTCGCGCGCTTAAAACCGGACATTCACATTCTAATTACCCAATGTGTTGGAAAAACAGATTGCACGGATTCATTTTCGTTCTGGACGACTTCTTCACTCAGCCGTATTAAATCAAAAAAAGAGTGATTGCTTATTTGTACATGACTGTATGGCCTAATATCAATCGTACTCTCGATTGTGGGTATTCTACAGTGGGACGTATATGGGCTGATTGAGATACAGATTTCCATTAGAATATCAATATTGGAGTTAAAATGCTGGCCCAGTTTGCTTCATAGAACACGACAATTTACGATTATCACGTTTGTCGAACGAGGAAGAAATCAGGAAGCGACAAAAGACAAAAAATTGCAGAGTTACGTAGAGGAAGCAAATGAACCGCAAAATTGTCGGGGCAGTTATATCAGGTCTTACATTTATGTAGGTTGCCTTAAAATTGTTCATACAGAAGATAAATTGATGAGGACGATTATACTGAAATGAAATTATGTTTTGCTCACGTAGGCAATTAAATAAATACATTGAGAAAATACACTAGAGAGAACACTGCAAACACAATGTTTGTAACAAAAATTAACGGTACTGAACCACTCCTTCTGTTTCTATCTCTGTTACACCTACGCAGTAACATCATCTTCGGTCTCACTTCATTAGGTTCCTGTAGGTACCAATACAATGCGCAGAGATTTTGTTCCCGATGCCCGCTCTAGTCTAATACCTCAATGAATAAATAGCACTTATGACAGTAAATACACAGTATATAACTCATGTTTTGTTTTGTATTTAGATAATACGATAATACTATTTCAAAGAGCTGTATTGATCAGAAGTTGTCGGATGTAGACAGTTCTTAATAAGTCACTTTGGAAGTTCTTGTGAAAGATCCACCTATCAATATCCATTATTAGACCTCATGAAAATTAAAGTCACGATGATGTTTCGTAACGTTTAACTTTTATTCAGTATTTTTATGTTCATCCTCTTTACATATAGATAATAAACTGGCTACTGTATCATTTTGATGGGAACCTACAATCGCATCCCGCAAGCACAATTCCTCACTCCAGGCTGATAATGAATAGAAAAATCCAATATCACTTTGCTCAACTCGGGATTTGACCCCAGAACTCAGCTTTGTAACCGTACCGTAGTACAACTACGCTACCGAGACAGTCGTCTCAAATATATTATCTTTAATTATAATCATGAAAGTGGGAAAAATAATAATGCTTACTCATTTATTTCTCCGTTTTTACAGAGAAGAAAACTGTTACTTCAAGTCGGTTTTTCATTAAACAGTGAATACCTCATACGCATGGTGTGGATAAACCATTTTCACTTTGCAAATAATCATAACGATCATTTTCGCATAATTCTTCCAAGTTTCTTCAAGCCAATGTAACCCGTATTTAATCTTATTTATAGCGTTGAATATCCCATACACACAGACTGTTTACGACTTTGTTTGGGACGAGAGTCACAGAGCGTTGTAATCTATAGATGAATAGTCTCCTTACAATATTTGAATACGAAACTTATGGTCGGAGCTTATGTTATTTGTCATATGGAAGAGGGAAAAAGTAAAATATTGTACATTTAGGACTATTTCAGCCTGATATTTTTTGGTAATGTAGAAAATATTTTTATAAAGATATGCCCAATATTTTGAAGGCTCTTTGATGTAGTGACAAATGAGGCTTTTGGTACCAAAGGTATCGAATAAAATCCTTGAACTGGTAAACATAATGTATATTTGTATTTTCAACGACTACTTTTCATCTAATACTTTTTTTCGTGTTTAAGTTGAGGTAGTATTCCTAAGAATTTTATATCATGTCGTTCAATGTTCATATTTGGCTATGAACGGGATGGTTATGGCATCGATACTGTTATAGATAGAAGCTTTACCTTTTATTTTTCCTAGTATTTTAAAATATTTCAATTAATATGCTTCAAAATCTAGCTTCTTTTACACCAGCCTAACACATCTAGAAATATGAACCGGATCGTCCATTCTTTTAAATCGCCATCTAACGCGGCAACTTATCAAAGATTCTTTATGTTAGTCTGGCAACAGATATCCAGGATTAGTTCTCTGGCACATTGCATGGCGAGCTGAGCACGAGTGGCAGTAGACAGGCCAGCTTGCGCATAAATCATTATGTCGGCGCGTCTTCTGTGCGATTATGGCGAGTTGGGGTCAGTGCTCTTGTTCAGGCGTAGTTGAAGTATTATTAGAGGTATATGGAAGGTTTTCAGCAATTTCACAAATATTTAAGTAAAATATAACCGCATTAAGTGACAGCTTTACCGAAATATGGGTTGATGGGTCTTGACCATCAAATCTTTTGTAAGTTTATATTAAAGTGCGTTGTAGTGGGTAGAGCCACGCTGCTATCAGTCATGACTCGACATGAATGGGCAAGCTCGTCCGGGGGTATATCACTGTCTCACAGGAGATTGATGTGAAGTGACAGCTTTGCTATCACGTTTCGTTCGGTTAGTGAGATTGCTGGATGTACAATACCCTGTTTCCTTCCCGCTCCCCTCGCGATTTGATGGGTGAACCAGACGTCAATTATCCAAGCGTTATGAATGTTTATGGGCGGCTGACCACTTGCCATCTGGGGACCTGATGCCAGTTTGCCGGACCGATGTAACAAAAGAACTTACAATTTAGTCACATAAGTATGGACAGTACTGAAGGCTTATAGATGCGAACAGTGTAACTGTTCATTTAAATTCACATTTTATGTAGTCTTTGCAGATACTTGTAAAAAATAAATCGAAAAAAAGTGTGGTTTGCCAAATAATACAATAAAATTCTGTAATTAATGTAGATTCACGCGAAAGAAATATTCCAAAATATTTAGTTACAAATTAAGCGCCATGGAAACACATTGCTTTACATTGCTAGGTTTTGTTTTATTGCAATGAATATCGAGACGAGCATGCCGTTCCCCTAATGGAAAGCAATATGACTGCTCTTGAACAGAAGCAAAAACAAAAAAAACCTTGAATGATGATTGTCATTCCACTGCGCTCGCCATCCTGAGTCATAAGAAGTACTCGTAAGTCTTAATATGTCCAGTAGTTACCCTGGCTACAATCTTGTTAAATCCGAAACACAACAATGCATTTTAACTGCTGTTTGATGGGAGAAGTAGACATTGCGGTGGTACCTACCCAGGCGGCCTCTCCCATATGACATATAAGTCAAATTCCAACCCAGTTCAACAACCGACTCGCACCCAAGGCCGTACATCTTTGTATGTAGCCATCGGAGCAAAATGATTAATAAAGATACGAAACGCGAGGGTGAGGAAAAACCCACCATCAATTTAATAAAGCAGACGAATAAATTCGAGCAGCTATTATTTCACGTAAAGTACAGACTGCCGAGCGGGAATTAAACGAAGTCCCTTCATTTCCAGTTCCTCTTCAATTTGTTTTTTGAGTTGTTATATTTCGCGCTTGTGAGTGCTTAGTTTATTTCTGAACGTGTGAATGTAATGGGTCGTAATGGATTTAATGATTGGGAATAATTTGTTGAAGATATATCGCTTTAGTGATAGTAATTTTCTTGACTTGAATGTCTCAGTGGCTTAGTTTTACGATTACTACGACTGCCTACCCCTTATAGAAAGAGTTGTGAGTTTATGTATGATGGTAATTTCTACAGTGATCTGTTGTTGACGGCATGCAGCAGCTTCCTGATACATTATCATGGTCGTTCGAAATCCTTAGTAAAAGTCTATGCTCAGCAGTTGACTTCTCGTGGTTGAAATGAGAGATTGCTAATAGTAATTAAAATAAGCTAATACCGTGTGTTGGAGATCATCCTCAAAATAGATAGATCGCAGGAGGCCGCCGGGCGTAGAATATTGTTAAGATATCACAATGAATAGATACCACAATACGGTTATCAGCGAAGAGCCAGACCCCGAAAGCAATGGCGAGACGATAGATTTAAGCTAGACGAAAATAGCTCTCAATACATCTATATTAAGCTCTTCCATATATCTATATGGAAGAGCTTAGGGGAGGCCTTACCCAGCATTGAGATCTTTTAGGCTAGTATAATATAAAAATAATCACAATGAACATCTCTGGGATAGCCTTTGTACCTTCAGCTGTTGATTTATGGCTAATTATACTTCAATTTTGAGAAATTCTACCTGATAAATACTTCTATATACATATACATAAACTCACGCCTTTTTCCCAGAACGGATAGGCAGAGGTGCCAGGACACCCATATTTCGCCTTGTATGTTCCGTTCCACGATGGGATAGGCGGCGAGCCTATCGCCATATCGGGCACAAATTACTGACTGGGCTGATAGTGAATAGAGAAATCCAATATCACTTTGCCGAACACGGGATTCGAACCCGAGACCTCGGCTTTGTAACCGTACTCAAGTACAACTACGCCATCGAGGCAGTCGGTAAATACTTCTATCTTGTTTTTAATTATGAATGACACGAGGCTGAAGGCTTTTTACTGATACAGTACAAGGCTGCAGACAGATGACTGACTGAAGTATTGGCTGTCTAAGAATTTGAAAGGTTGGCAGCGACTTTGTTGAGCTGGTTCTTCAGATGTCCATGAGCAACGGTAGCCGCTTACCATCATGCGGGCCGCTAGCTCGTCTGCCTATAAAGACAATAAAAAAATCTTACAAATGTCCATATTATTTGGACAGCGCTGTTCACCACCAGCTTCATTCTATAATCAATTAAAAATAAACATGCATGTAAACTGTCCGTACAAAATCAATTAAAGCCCGTCTGCAGTCGATAGCTTTCAATAACATTGAAAGGAAATTGTGCAGAAAAACGTACGGTTATTTACTTCGGTATGAATGGAGCGTCCATTGCAACCGTAACTCCACCGACAAATGATTCGTGAATTCAAAGGGCTGCACAGGCACGCATTGTACGTGTGACCGTTTTCTATGCGTGATATCGGCCTATTGTTTTTTTTTTCTGACGCTTGACGCTTTGTCTGAGTTGAAAAAGGTGGGTTCGATTTTCAAAATTCACTTTTGATTCGTAGGTGTTGTTCTTTGTATTTTCAAATCCGTTTTAATTTAGTTTAGGAGATATTTTGATTATTTTTTAAACTAAGTTTTAATCTAGACTACCAAACAACTGAATATCATGGTATATTCAACTTAATACTTGAAAAAGGGTCAAAATCATTGAAGTATTGTAGAATTACTAGAACGGACATCGCAAACAAATTCTATGTGCGTTGTGCTGGTACAGGATTTTCATATGCGTGCACAATGAAACTCAGAGCAAATATGAAGTTATTGCTTAGCCGTAACAGAGACAGAAACAGAATCAATTTTCAATCTTTCTTTCAGGAGTAACTCCTGGACATCTGATGTCGCAGGATGGTGAGCGTTGTGGTATGGAAATAATTGTTACTGTCCATGAGCGGTCGTATAGCTTACCATCAGGCGAATGGCATGCTCATCTCGCTATTCATAGTTATAAAAAAAAGGAGTGGTACGGTACCTTTCATTTTTATTATAAATATTGTATTTGCAGTGTCCCCTCTAGTATAAAATCTCAATGGTTATACAGTTATACACACTGCTTAAGGTATCCATATTCAGCTTATGGTACTTTAAATCATATATATATATATATATATATGTATATATATTATTATTTGCTCATATATATATTTATATATATATTATTTGCTTCATACGAACCTATTACTTATTAAAAAAAATACTATTAAAAATGACTCCTAGAACTATATTTTCAAATACGCCCCTGTTGGGATGAGATAATGTCTAAACTCGCGTTAAATAAAAGTTAATTGAAACTGAGGGCATTGAGGCGAGTGACGTCACACTCCATAGACCGTCATAAAACCTCATTAGATATCTACGTATGGGCTCTACAGAACCAATGATGCATAAAGGTTGGTCGGTCTATGGCTTTGGATAGATCATAGATATCTCATCTCATCTCTTATGATAGAGAATCATTGGTTATGTTTGTATCTATTCTTTATATTCTTTATTTTATTATATATATTTATATGTTATAATCTCTTGTTATGTTTATATCTATTCTTTCTTGTTGCATGCTTTAATAGCATAATTCCGACAAACGAGAAAACAGACACTTTTACTGGTGGTAGGTTTCTCATATGTGAGAGGCTGCCTGGGTGGGTACCACCCCAATGTCTATTTCTCCCGTCAAACAGCAGTTTAAATGCACTGTTGTGTCACGGATTGAAGGACATTGTAGCCAGAGTAACTACTGGACTTATTGAGACTTAACATCTTATGTCTCAGGATGATCTTATGTCACTGGTGGTAGGTCTCTCATATGTGAGAGGCCATCTGGGTAGGTACCACCGCAATGTCTATTTCTCCCGTGAAACAACACTGCTTAAATGCACTGTTGTGTTTCGGATTGAAGGACATTGTAGCCAGAGCAACTACTGGACATATTGAGACTTAACATCTTATGTCTCAGGATGGCGAGCGCAGTGGAATGTTGCTACTGTTTATGAGCGGTCGTATCGCTTACCATCAGGCGAACGGCTTGCTCGTATCGCCATTCACTGCAATAAAAAAAAAAAAAAAATGGTGAGCGCAGTGGAATGCCAAGCATTGCTTTGTAAATCAAGGTGTTGTTTGGTTTTGCTTCTGTTCATGAGCGGTCGCATCGCTTACCATCAGGCGAACGGCATGCTCGTATTCACTGCAATAAAAAAAAAAAAAGAAAAGACAACCTCATTTTATTATTCGCAATTATATATTTACAACATTTTTATATTTTTTTATTGCAATCATATACTTGACTTCACTCAGATAGGGGCTTGGCATCATAATATAATCTAACATTTTTCCGAAAAATAAAAATCTCTTCTCAATTTTCACTGATATATGTCTCATATGTAAGGGGCCGCCGGGTAAGTAACACAGGCATTGTAAATAATCCAACACTTTTTGCAATATAAAAATCATTTCTTTATCAAATATGGGTTAAGGGCATATTCTAACCCCACGAAAGTCACCATAGCGCAGTCCGAACAAACTAAGTCGAATTGCTCCATTGAATTGGTTTCCGTCAACAAAAAGCAGCTCGATGCCCAATTATCGATCTCTTGGTGCCAGAATAACTCGGGTTAGGTCAGGGTCGCCGGTTGACCTTATAGCTTAAATATTCGTCTGCTACTGTTTGGAGTGAGCTAATGGTTTAAATAAACGATGTGTCTAGAAAACTCTTCGTTTTTGGAGCTTCTCTATTGTTTTACACGGGAAATAGGTATAATTCATTCTAGGTGGTTATTTATTTATTTGAATACTACGATTATTAAAAATTAAATACACTATTCAATTACTCATTAAAATATAAAGAATAAAATACAAAACTTAGCAAATTTTAACATGCAACACATCTATTTCTTGATTGTAGAGTAGGCTGATACAGATACAGAACATGAAACAGAAAAACAAAAAGGAGATCGTTAAAAGATACCAAAAAAAAATATTATCCAAAAAAATAATAATTTCGTATTTATCATTATTTTTATTTCTTGGTATTATTATATCAAAATTTATCTATCAAAAGACCTGTTGTATGTTTTGTAATTTCTTTCGAGTTAATAGACCGGTAACACATCTATAATCCAAGCTTTGTCGATGTTCATGGGCCGCAGAGATCACTTACCATCAGGTGACCTGCTTGCTCGTTTGCCGCACCTACGTAATAACTGGTGGTAGGTCTCTCATATGTGAGAGGCTGCCTGGGTGGGTACCACCGCAATGTCTATTTCTCCCGTCAAACAGCAGTTTAAATGCACTGTTGTGTTTCGGATTGAAGGACATTGTAGCCAGAGTAACTACTGGACATATTGAGACTAAACATCTTATGTCTCAGGATGGTGAGCGCAGTGGAATACCAAGCATTGCTTTGTAATTCAAGGCGTTGTTTGGTTTTGCTACTGTTCATGAGCGGTCGCATCGCTTACCATCAGGCGAACGGCATGCTCGTCTCGTCATTTACAGCAATAAAAAAAAAACACACACACACACAAACATAAAACAAATTTTGATAACATAAGTTGCTTTGTTAGATCAAACTCGCAGCTTTTAGTTTCACAACGATCTATACACTGTGCCTTTACAGATGTCAATGATCTCCAACTCTAGTGCGAGACATCCATACAAAATGGATATAATATTTAATTTAAATAAATGTCCTAAAGTACTTCTAGTTAATATTATTTTATCTCCAAATAAGATTCTTTTGTAGCCATTATTAAAATACATCTATTAGCTTAGCTTTTAAGTAAATGCAGTGAAATATACATTTTGTATTCTGCTCGCGATTCAAAGAATTCATTTTAGAATGTTTTACGCCAGACTAAATAAGCTGGGTTGGTGAAAGCTTTACTCATTTTGATTTAGAGATAGAAAACTTAGCATGGTGACATCTTTTGACATAAAGTAGAACCATCTGTTTCAATTTACTGAGCAAACTACTAGGAGTTATTGGAACTACTGAGGCACCACTTATTCGATTTGACCAGATCGCTCCTACATTACTATCTACGAGTTTATATTCGCGTGAGAATATTAATACATTGTAGTAAAGACATTTTTGGTGTGATGTCTCGATTGCAGCGTACTCCACCTCCTCAGTCTACTGACAATTTAACTCAATCGGAACCTGAATTAAACACTAAAACAGGCAGTCAAGGTTTGGGGACCACAAACAGGCATAAACGTCCCCGTTCGGATCTATCACCCGAAGATAAAACTGGATTACAAACTTTTAAAAACGATATTAAAGATATGCTGTCGGCGTGGAAAGCGGATCAGGATCTAAATTTATCAGAACTTATATCCAAGCAGACGGTTGTGATGTCAAAACTGGTATCCGACATAGCTGAACTTAAATTACAAAACTCTGAAATCCAGAAGACCAACACAGAGATTGAAAAATCAATAAACTTTATAAGTCAAAAATATGATGACCTGAAAAATGAGGTTGAAAATTTGCAAAAAGTATGTCATAATCAAAAAACGTATATTGAGAATATTGAAAGAAAAATTCTAGATATTCAATATAAGTCACGATCATCCAGTTTGGAAATAAGAAATATTCCACACAAAGATGGAGAAAACGTTGAGGACCTTACACACACTCTGACTACCATAGGAAATGTTGTTGGTATTTCCATCGTACCGTCAGAACTGCGAGATATATACCGCATACCGGGTAAACAGTCCACCACACGACCGGTCTTAGCAGAATTTTTATCAATAAAATCAAAACAAAATATGATAACTGCCGTGCGTGAATACAACAAGAAGGCAAAAAGCAAGGACGAAAAACTTAATACTTCTATTGTTGGTATACCCGGACAGCGCCAGCCTCTCTATGTTGCAGAATATCTACCGGCGAGCACGAAAAAACTGTTTTATTTATCTCGAGAATTCGCAAAGAAAAACGGATTCAAATTCTGCTGGTCTACTAACGGCAATATCTTTCTACGCAAGAACGAAGGCGAAACTCAAGTTATCATCAGGTCAGAGAAGTGTTTGACTGAGCTACAACAAAAAATATGACTAGTAACTATCACACTTTTTCATACTGCACCACGCAAAAATAGATCAGAACTAGCATTGGTTAGATTGTATTCCGTTAAATATTTTATCACTTGTTTAATTGGTTGTCCTTACTTTAAATTACTCTACATTACCCACAGTATGTCACAGCACAAACAAATTCATAAACATATCACACAAAACAATACATTTTACAAAACACACATTACAAAAATATACACATATATCACACATAACAATAGGTTGTATAAAACACACATAAAAAAAACACACACTTGGAACGTTAATTCTAAAGAATTTTATGAAAACATTACTGCGTCTATTATTATTTATATTTTGTCACATGTATCTGGAGTATATAATATACAAACAAATGGCTAATATAGTTGAAATAAACGAGGATCTAGAATCTATTACACGCACTAACTCACTTACATGCCGTCCAGAAAATTGTCACAAACATGTGATAAACCACAATAATTCAATTAATGTTTTGCATTTGAATATACGGAGTATAAACAAACATTTTAATGAATTAACGGTACTTCTATCATCTCTTAAAATTAAATGCGATGTAATAATCTTGACAGAATGTTGGCTTAGTAAAGTAAAATCAATCCCTATCTTGGATGGCTTCTCTTCCTATTGCTCGGAACATACATGTAATCAGAATGACGGCATAATTATCTACACAAACGCTAATCTCAATTGTACAATAAGTGAACCAGATTTTTCCGATGCTAATTGTCTCACCTGCTGTATAGATAAAAAATTGGCAATTGTAACTGTTTATCGATCACCGTCTTACAGGAATAGAGAGAATTTTGATAACTTTTTAAATAGTCTTAACAATATCTATGGCAAATTAAATGAATATAGTAGTATTGCTCTGATTGGAGACATTAATATAGACATTAAAAATGATAATCAAGATGAGCGTAGCAATGAATATCTTATATTAAATGCAATGCATGGCCTAATATCTACCCATTTATTACCCACCAGACTTAATAACTGTCTGGACCATATCTTGCTAAAATCTAAGTTACCAAATCTCTCTATCGTACTAGATACTCATATAACTGACCATGCGCCAATCATATTGTCGGTGGGACATATACATCCAAAACTTAATCCAAGAAAAATTGTTTCCCGATTAAATCATGAAGCAATCAAGAAAGAGTTGGAGGACATAAATTTCACAACAGTCTTAGAAATAGAAGATGCAAATGAGGCTACAAACAGATTTATATTACTGGTTTCATCTGTGATAGATAAGCATACATACAGTGTTAAAGTTCCCAGGAGGAAAAGAAATATAAAACCCTGGATAACTCCGGGGCTTTTGCGCTGTATTGCCAATCGGAACAATCTACATAGAAAATCAACTAAGTCTCCTGATAACATTATTCTTCACCAGACCTACAAACGTTACCGCAACTTCTGTAACTCACTGTTGCGCAAACTAAAAACAGATTACGAGAAGAAAGAAATTTTAAAAGCCGGACGCAACTCTAAGGAATTATGGAATGTCATCAAGAATATTTCTAACACCAGAAAGATATGTGTACCACCAACGGAACTCTTAAATACTTGCGACAGTTGGAAAGTGGCCATCGACAGGGTCTGTTCATTTTTTACGAATATTGGTAGCAATTCAGCAAATAACATACTCCTGAACTCTACTCAAAAAGTACCAGACTTAACACAAGAATCAAACCGGTATGTAAACTCATTTAGCCTATTGGAGACTGACGACGCGGAAGTGGAATCAATAATACTCCAACTTCGTAATAACTGTGCAATGGGATGGGACAGAATTTCGACTACTATACTTAAGCTGTGTCGTAAGGTGCTAATCCCAGTCATTACTTACATCTGCAATCGTTCAATACAAACAGGAGTGTTTCCACAGGCGTTAAAAAAAGCGATAGTGCATCCGATACATAAGGGAGGGGAAAGAAGTTGCGTCAACAACTACAGACCAATATCAGTCTTATCGTCCTTATCAAAAATTTTAGAAAAAATCTTGAACAACAGACTCAACAGTTTCTTAAACAAATACAATATAATTGCCAGTAATCAGTATGGGTTCAGAAGTGGTATATCTGTGGAGGATGCCGTACTAGATTTAACACAGTTTGTTGCAAAGCAACTAGATAATAAAAATAAATGTCTAGGGATTTTTCTAGATATGGCTAAGGCATTTGACACGGTTTCTATTCCTCTCTTATTATCCAAACTTGAGAATATAGGTGTCAGGGGAGTACCATTGCTCATGTTCAAAGATTACTTGACTAAGAGAACACAACAAGTGCAAATAGGCACTTATTTAAGTGATGAGCAAGTAACTACGTATGGTGTGCCACAGGGAAGTGTTTTGGGTCCAACATTATTTAAAATTTACATAAATGAGATATGTAAAATTACTATTCCAAATGCAACAATATTTACATATGCTGATGATACTGCCATTGTAATACACGGACCAAGCTGGGATATTGTAAAAGTACAATCCGAAAACTGTCTCAGGCAGGTGATAACTTGGCTTAATCGTAATCTCCTTACACTAAACCTAAAGAAAACCAATATTGTATCCTTCGCAATTAGAAAGAATTTGAAACCACCGGAAAAATTCTGCATAGTAGCACATACTTGCTTAGAATCAGAAAGTTTTTGCCAATGCGAAAGATTAAAACTTGCGACTTCTGTAAGATATCTGGGAGTAGAAATTGATGAATCGCTGCGATGGGACATTCAGCTTAACAAAATAATGGCTAGGCTAAGGAGTATGGTATATATATTTAAAAGCCTAAGGGAATGCGCTTCATTAGAGCTCCTAAGGAAAATTTATGTTGCGATATGTCAATCTGTCATTCGATATTGTATTCCAGTATGGGGAGGAGCAGCAAAAACTAGGTTACTAGCGCTGGAAAGAGCCCAAAGGGCTATTCTTAAAGTTATGACCAAGAAACCTTTTAGATATCCTACGAGACAACTTTACTTGGACTGTGAAGTATTAAGTGTTCGGCAGTTGTATATTCTTGAATCCATAAAAAGAAAACATCAAACTATTCCACCAGTCAACACTGGCAGACGTACAAACAGACAAACGTATCCTGGTACATCACATAGAACTTCTTTTGCAAAAACACAATACTATGTAATGAGTACAATTCTATACAATAAAATTAATAAAAAGTGTAAGATAATGCAATTAAGTAAACGAGAACTTACAAACACTCTTAAAAGTTGGTTACTGCAACTAAATTATGAGGAAACAGAATCTATCTTAATTTAATGTATATACATAAAAAAAAAAACTAAACACACACACACACACACACACACACACACACACACACACACACACACACACA
This sequence comes from Hyles euphorbiae, assembly GCA_023078785.2. Taxonomy (NCBI): domain Eukaryota; kingdom Metazoa; phylum Arthropoda; class Insecta; order Lepidoptera; family Sphingidae; genus Hyles; species Hyles euphorbiae. The sequence goes on along the minus strand of CM041044.1, from coordinate 11,909,968 downwards.
CACACACACACACACAAACACAAACACAAAATTAATTTAAAATATATATACATATATACAACAATATAAAAACACAATTTGTTACATTATATGATTACAACAACGGATGATGAGAGGTGACAGTGGCACGTGAAATATCTTGGGGGAAAAACATGGTCGAGTACTATCTCCAGAGATACAGGCTTTAGCTTACTTCAGGAGATAGAGTCAACTAATGTTAAACCATTTTTACAGCCACGTATACAGGAATAATTGTCTAGTGTAATGTACAATGAAAATACTTTTCTGTCCTCTCTTATATTAATATTATTGTATATCTGTAACTAGTGGTGAGAAATAAAGCATTTTATTTTATTATTTATTATTAAACTCTTCGATCAAATATACACTAGATACACAGTTCCCTGTAAAAGTTCTGTTAAAAAGTGGCACCGATGCATGACATGAAAAAAAGTAAACAAAAATATCACATATTCCAAATATATTAACACAAATTCCACCTTATTCCTGGAGCTTAAAGTAGCTTTTCACATAATATTGTCTAAAGTTCTGCGACGTTTTAGAAGCAACGGTCGGTGCGTGACTGAAGGCGAAAGAGTGAAACAATATATAGGCACATTGTCAGAATCATACGGATTATAAATATACATAGGTCTTCATTAATTCGTTGTTACTAATATTAATAATACCAGTGGATAATATTTAATCGGGGAATGTGCTCCAGTAGCGCAGTGCCGCGACGTGATGCGGCAACTTTCGTAAACCACGCCCCAAAATGCTGCGAATATTTTTCGAGGTAGGCTCTTAAAGCACTCTTTTTTGGTCCCATTTTCTAAGCGCTCATGTTGTATCTAGTGTATATTTGATCGAAGAGCAAACTGGTCAATTTAATGAGTATAAGAAGATCATTTTTGTATTGCAATCAATGGTGAGGCGAGCATACCATTTGCCTGATGGAAAACGATATGACTACTCATGGACAGTAGCAAAGCCAAACAACTCTCGCCTCGCCATTCTGAGACATACGATGTAAAGTGTCAATATGGCCAGTTATTTTGGCTGCAATAACCTTCAAACCACAAGACAACAGTACATTGATGGATGGCTCGCACAGGAAAGATACGACCACCAGTAACTCTATATTATTTTGGTGTGTGTTAAAATGTGGAACAACAACTTAAATAATTTGTTTCCTATTTAACACATTGTATATGATATGTTTCCTAAATTAAACAAGTATTTATACTCGTAATCTCATAATAACATATCCTATATATACCGGGTATATCAAGAGTGCTACCGAAAACGAAGCCGGGTGGTAGTTTTAGTGACTACAAACACGATGTAACTAAAAATTTCGCAATTTTTTTTTATTACTTTTTAAATATCGTCGAGTGTAGGTGGTAAATCCATAGTTTTTGCTAAAATAATAATTTAAAGCCTTGCGTACCATAGCGACTTTAATAATAAAATGGTTTACAATATTATTTAAGAAAAAACTATGTATTTATCACCCTAATACGACGATAGAAAAAAAATAACAAAAAAAATTGGTCACAATTTTTTGCACAAAATTTAGTTGCATTGTGTCTGAAGTCACTAAAAATACCACCCAGATTAGTTTTCGGTAGCAGTCTTTATATATCCTGTATATTTAGAGAACAAAACTATTGTAATTTTTTTGACAGCAACGCATTCGGGCGCCAGAGATTCGTGGGTCTGTATGGCTTTCCGCCATCATTTAGGCTTGTCTTGACAATCCGTCCAGTAAAAGTATCCTACCATCAGAAGCTATGTCTTTATTTGTCCTCAGGCATTTATGCATTAAAAAGCTTTTAACCCCGATAATATTACACTTGTCAGGTTCACAGCCACAGAACCGCTCTCCATTTCATCCATTTGCAAAGAGGTTAACAAAACAAATGTATCGATGTTTGATATATGTCTTTGAACCTTTGAGGTATTTTCGTTGTGAGTAATAGAAAGACCGACTTTATGAATTATTGTGGGTATTCGATTGAAAATGAAACACAAAGATATTATGAATATGAAACATTTTGTAAAGATACTTCGTATCTTGGTGCGCATATATACCAACAGCTAAAAATCAAAGTAAGTTAAATTTCCTTATTCTTCTCAACTCGCAATGACAAGTAAATAATATAGACACTGAATGTTTACTAGATATATTTATACACATTATTTTCTCCATCACTTCTTTTCATAATCAAATGTTTATTCCATATTCAGATGCGACGCAAAATATTAATAGACTCGCTGCTATCGTATTTCAACATCCCTTACACCTGGACAAACGCTGAAAGCTCAAAGTAAATGAAAACCTTTGCTGTAAAATAGAACTAGGCTGGCATAGAAGAGATTCAAAGACATTCCCACACGAAGCGCATTGTGAGGAGGACAATATCGAGCTCGCAATCGCTATTTCAAATCATCTGTAGTGTCTGCGAGTTCATTTTATATGTGATTTTATATTTGTTGGTTTCGTTGGAAATGTGATGAATTTGGTGCTCAAGATAAAACGATCTGTATGGTTTTACACCTTTCAATTTTACTCTCGATTGTAGAAGAGGCCAGTGCTCTCCTGTGGGACGTATGTGGGGTACAGATTTATTTCTTCCGCTACACAACAGTGTCAATGCACTGTTGAGTTCAGGTTCGAAGAACATTGCCAGAGTAACTACTGGACGTAATAAGACTTAAAATTTTATGTCTCAGGATGGCGAGCGCAGTGGAATGCTTAGCATTGCTTTGTTATTCATAGTGTTTGGTTTTGCTACTGTTCATGAGCGATCGTATCGGTTACAGGCGAACGGCATGCTCGTCTTGTCATTCATTTATAATAGCTATGTAACATTAATGTCTTTTGTGTGTCCTGGATTTGAACCCCCGACCTTCAATAGCTATCACGCGTCTGCGATATCGCCATTATTCTATAGAATATCAAAATGTATACGAAATAACATCGCTCAATATACATAAATATAGATAAATGACATTTCGCTGAAAATCCATTGACATCAAAGTTGCAAAATTCAAAAGGAATCGGTTTAATTTAGTACATGAAAATTACGTGGAACCGTTCTGTGAATAGTTCAAAGAATTAAATAAAATGTTGTTTAGTATTTCTATTTTAGTATTTTATTAATTGAAGTCAATGAAACATTAAATCAAACTCTAACAGAAAGTATCATTAAACTTATCCCCTCTAATATAATAAAGACGAAAGTATATATTTTTCTTTCCACTGTAGTGTGAAGAAGCATCATTGCAGCCAGGGTATTTGAATCCACTTTTTATTGTTTTAACAAAAATGTTTTTTTTAATATATTCAAATATCTTAATGGGACCTTATGATGTTATTTAATACCCTTCCTGGACGGCATTTGAAACATTTATTTGCCACAAGCAACAACAGTTTACAGCTAAACTCAAATTTAAATTAACTTAAGTAAGCATATGGTATTGCTTGTCACAAAATGGCTCATGCTCAGCCTGTGCTGAAAATAAAATCAACGCTGGGCTTCCGCAAGGTAATTTGCAGTTATCATTAGCTGCAAGAGCAGTCTATACCGAACCAGAAAAAAAGGTATTATTTACTTATTATTCCACGACTTAACTTTTAAACATAACAAAGTCAAATTTTGTTTTCGTATCTTTAAAAAATCAAGCTGCCTTTGTTATTAAAATTCAACCTTCACGAGGATTCATATTTCAATATGAATTTCTATTATTTTAGATTAAGTTTGAATATTACGGAATAGACGAGTGACAAAATAACTAACTTTAATACTACATTACTACTCTAGTACAATTATATAATGCAGCTTATTCATTGAGGTTTATGAACTTATACCAAATATAATGCAGCTTTTTTGACTCTCTGTCAAGGACAAAAATCCCAAACAATGAGGTGCCTTGTCTAACGAATTCAAAAGCAGTAAATCAGAGCACAAACAACTATAATAAAAAAACCACATGCGGTCCCTGGCAATCGATAGGGGCGATACGTTGTTGATTTGTTGCCATGACAACATAAATATGAATGTTTTGGCAGCAAAAACGGCAAAACTACAGCCCTGGATATTGGCATGAATGCGAGCTACCGTGTTTTATGAAAGGAGCATTCGTTTTCAACAGATATTCCGATTCAAAATTCTTTTGTATTCATTAGTGAGGCTCGGTGTATTAGAAGTGAAGTTTCAACTTTCAAGTATCGTTTTATGATCTTTGGAAACATGGGAGGGAACATTGGAAGTTTGGTGAATTTTTTTCATGTCACTATACCTTTGACCTAAAATTGTAGGAAAATGTCTGCTGCCAAATACCTATTTGTATAGAATTTGAAGTGGCACAGTTTTGCTCTATTTTTTCAAAGCTATAATAGCTTTATTGGGTTGATTTCAAGACGGTGCAGTGGTACCATTGTTCGAAAGACAACTAACGGTAATCAACAGCATTTCCTGTTAGGATATTGGAATAGACCCTGGCATTAACCATTTTACAGGATTATGAAAAACGTGTACCAAACCATGTTTAACTATATACAACGTGTATCATGGTGAATTTTTCAAATGGTCGTGGATGGCCCAGTCCGAAACAAAAGAAAAACTAAAATTTGTTCAAAATTATCTCTTTCCTTTAGTTTGCCTTGTGTCACTTCCAAGAATTTGATCAATACAAGCAATATTATTGAATGGTGTAGTAGCCGACCGTGATGACTTACAATCAAATGACCTGTTTGCTCGTTTACCAGTCCTACTGAATGAATAAAACTACGTCTAACAATTCTAAAAATAGTATTTTTGTGTCTGTATCAGCCCATATACGTCCCACTGCAGGGCACGGGCCTTCTCTACAATCGAGATTACAATTGAGAGTGATTAGGCCATATAGTCCTAATACTATTTAATTTATTAATTAATTTACGGGCTATAACAATTTAGACATCTCCACTTCCCCAATCTTCAATCAACCCATCAATCTTGGCTTACAAGAGTTGCAGTATTCAACACCGTTGTTAGCCAAATTACTCGTGTGTTACTCTTGATTACTCTCGCTAATTGATCGCAAGGGATCGGCCGGCGCGTGTTGACAAATATTATGATGGCATGCATAATCACCTTTGCTTATGTTGGTGATTGGGTACTGTAATTGCCTCTGGGGGATTTATTGTCATTGTTTTTAGAGTTATTTATTTGAAAAAGGTGCGCCAACAGCATAATAGAAATTAAAGAAGGAAAGAAAATGAGATTTAACTGTCACAACAAAAGTACGCACACACTCTCACGACATAAATTACAGGTACTTGTTTTTTTTTTTTTTGCAATGAATGACGAGACGAGCAAGCCGTTCGCCTGATGGTAAGCGATACGACCGCTCATAAACAGTAGCAACATTCCTCTGCGCTCGCCATCCTGAGACATAAGATGTTAAGTCTCAATATGTCCAGTAGTTACTCTGGCTACAGTGTCCTTCAATCCGAAACACAACAGTGCATTTCAGCAGTGTTGTTTCACGGTAGAAATAGACATTGCGGTGGTACCTACCCAGATGGCCTCTCACATATGAGAGACCTACCACCAGTAAAAGTATTTGTTTCGGGTCTGGGTGTTTGTGAGACCGAAAAGTCTCTCGTAGTTCCTAATACCCACGACACAAGAGTCGCTTTTAGTGTGGGGTCAGGACTATGTATGTGACTGTTGGGTATATTTATGTATTTATTTATAAATTACCAAACAAAAATATGTAAAAGGAGTTTGTGCGCCGCAACGATATGCATCAAACATGATTGTTTCACATACACGGAAGTCTAAAATCTTCAGAAGGGAACTAGTACACTAAACATAACTTATACGTTTATATCAAAGTTACCCATTTTATACGGGCTCAAAGCCTTCTCAAAGTTTAAATAAGCGAAGTTTTCGCCGTGATAGTCTATCGATAAGTGGTTGACTTGCGCCCCGGTAGTTTCAACTGCCACTTTGGGACTCGAGATGTTAATTAAATGTTTTGTAAATCTTTTCGTGAGTACTTCGAAGGGAGAGGACGAGGTAAGAGGGAAAACGCAGTAAAGGAATAAATATGTATAGTTGTTTTGTTTATGAGATATTGAGTCCATACAAAGGTTGCCTGTAAGAGATCGCAGCTAGCGACAAGGCCGCCAATTGTTACCATGTCTTTAGTTTTAAGTATTTTATCTGTTTATTGTTTGTTTTTTCATACATTTTGGTGTACAATAAAGTATATATAAACAAATATTTATATATTGTGATGGACTTAGGAGTTATCCTTTTGCATCTTAAAGGATAACTTTGGTCCAATATTTTTATACTGGCAAAATAAAGAGATTAAAATACGCTTGATGATAATAGGTGGTAGGTCTCTCAGATGTGAGAGACCGTCTGGGTAGATTCCACCGCAATGTCTATTTTCCCACCACAAAGCAGTGTAAATGCACTCTTGTGTTCCAGTTTGAAAGACATTATACCAGAATAACTACTGGACACAAGGAGACTTAACCTAGTACATCTCGGGATTTTTGCCTTGTGATTCATGGTGTTATTTGGGTTTGCTATCATACTTGCGCGGTCGTATCGCTTACCTTAAGATGAATGACATGCTCGTCTCGTTATCCGGTCATTAAAAAAATATTAGACCCAAATTCGACAATATTTAAAAAATCGCAAAATAAAATTTGACTTTCTTTGCGAAATTTTTACTTGCATTGTGTAGTCACTAAAACCACCACCCGGCTTCATTTTCAGTAGCAGTCTTGATATTCCCAATATACAAAGGGTTTCCCACAGTCGTGTATAGTTCGCTATCCGATCGTATATTCTGCCACCAGTCTACACATACCTTTGTCTTAGTAATGGAATGTTTTGGTTTTTGACATACAGTAGGCTCCTTGCCTATTGCATTCCATAGCCAATTACTCAGGTAATAGTTGCATTGTACTGATCAAAGGCTTTCTCCACAGAATGTATCATTGGTATTTGTCATGTGCAGACTGCATATGTCTATTTCTGCATGCCAATTACAAATTGTTCAAATAATCTGCATGAGATAGATTATGATTCTATTATAAAATATTAATTATTATAAGTCAATTTCGCTGAGTCGGTGTATTTTGTAACGATTTTTTTTTCTTACCTTATTTTTCATATGTTTGTTTTTTGTTTATTTTCTCTTTTTTATGTAATTGTATACATTTATTTAGTTTTTAAGCGCTTTACTACATTATAGAAATCTTTTATGACGTCAAACTGTTAAAACCCCTTTATTTTTTATTTATTTTTAAATAATTTTAGTCGTAATCAAATTAATTACACTGTAGTGTGCTTTTTCATTGTTTAATGTGTATTTGTTAATTCGTGGAAAATGTTGTGAATTGTATATTTGCCTATATTCCCATGTTAATCTACTACTATGTTTAAATTATAATGTACAATTGTTTATTTTCCCAAATAAATAAAAATAAAAAAAATATGTGACATATTTATATGGGAAAATGGGATCTGTAGTGGCAGCACTTGACCAACAATATTTTCATCCATTAATTATTTTGTTTATCAACTAGTTTCTACACTATTAAAGGCCACATAGATATTTTGAACTTTTGATTGTAGACCACGAAATTAAAATTGATTAGTTTTCACCACCTCATGATTTTTCACATTTTTTCTCAGTCTCAAATATACCCACTCTCTTAATCATAATACTTTTCATCATCGGAGACAATTAAATAATACACGTAATCTCAGGAAGTCAAAGCCTTGTCGACGACTAGTTCCAATAGTCTGTTTTTTGGGAATTAGACAATAAATCAATCGATCAATTGAACATAATACTTTGCTTTTCCTAAGTTTTTTCACAGTGATCTGTTGAAACTGACCTGCACATTTTTTTGTTTATACTTGCATGGCATAATTACTGTAGTTCGTCTATTGGTAAGCCCAAATGCCGTCCAGACGGAGTATCGAAGGGCGACGGCGGGTCCATGCCATTCGATACAATTATGCCGGCCTGCTCAGATTTTTCTTCACACTACGTCGGAAAGAGCCAGGATTATAATAGTAAATTTAGTGACTTCCTGCAACTATAAAACCTTCTTCGTATTTGAGTACAAAAAAATAGTAATTCCAAAACAAGAGTAAATAGATCTAAAACCCCATTCACCCCAAACAGTCGCATGATTAATAATTGTATGTGCTTAACCTTAATCAAACATTGTGCCAAACACGGGGTATTCTCCACGGAGTGATACATCAAATATGGTTTAATTGCGAATGTTGATTGTATCGCTCGTGATATGAGCTCTAATACTTTACGAACGGCTTTATTTTGACGACGCATATTAAACGTTTCGAACATAAAGATTCATTTGATGATGGAAAATGAGTTACAGAGATTCGTATTTTAAATGATGTCAATTGTCGAATGCTTGAATAGGTCTTAAAAAGAGAAGGTATTAAAAAGAGAGATAATGAAGTCGGTTAATGATTTATTTTTCGAATATTTGTTTAATAAGGTAGCTGTAGATCGATAGCAATAAGGAACTATGGATTAAAAAGCTTCTCGTAGTTTTTAATACTGATGACTGCCCACAGAGAAGAACTGTAGCCTCATAACGAGTGATATAATTAGATCAAAAAAGATCGATGTGGTATTTAGTGTCTTTTTATTTTGTCTGAAAGATAGCTAGAAATTTAGTGACATCTAACCATTCAATTCAACCAACCTTTGATCTTAATCCACGTAAATTAATCTAAAATTATATCAAGCAAGGTGAAACTAGTGCCAATATTGGTCACATTTAATCAAGTAATCTGCTTCTTCAATGTTGGTTTTAATGGAATATAAATTTAAACCAAATGAAACACCAATACTAACAGCTAACAAGATAGTTATAGAATGGAATAATTGTTGCGTTCGCGGCGTCTACATTGTAACAAGCACTGCTCTCGGATGCAGCTTGCGTTCCTCAGAAACTATTCAACATAATAATCTTGACCGCTAATCCGTTCCGAGATATTGTGAGTGTTGCCTGCTAGTTGAGTGATTGTAGTTAGAGAGTATTTGAAAATCGCTGGAGAAAAATATGTAGTTCGATTGGATATCAGATCGCGTAATTGGTTTAGGTTTTTAAATTGCAAACCATGGTATGATTTCTGGCCTGGATTATCACGTAATAACCTAGTCTAGGAATCCTGACCTCTTTTTATACTATGAAATGTCTTCAATAATCCTGATGATAAGATTAATTACTAGGTTATCAAATATAATTATGACGGTAACCTAAATTGTTTCTTTACACTACGGTGGAAGCTGGAACGGGTAGTATCACGGTATTGTCAGTCATGATTCAGCATGTATGGGTAGGCTCATCCGGAGCGGTACCATTGGCTGTCGCATTTCGTTCGTTGACTGAGATTGCCGGATGCCCAAGACCCCTTCCCTCTTCTTATTCTTTTTCTTTCCAATCCTCTCCTAATTTGATGGGCCAGTATCACATCTATTATCTAAGCTTTGTGAATGTTCATGGACAGCAACGGTCACTCACCATCAAGTTTCCTGTTTGTTCGATCTATGCGATTATAAAACGGTTTCCGGATGACATGAAGAAGCAAAGACTGAGTTTGTGAAGTATTAGTTTTCCAATTTTATGATGCGGTATAAATTTGTTGAAGAACAGAGGCTCTTAACCAAGGCCTAAACCAAGTTTAGGCCGCGATGTAGAATTCAATTCTCCTGCAATTTACATAAAACAGTCCAACAATGTATCGAAATGTGAAGCAGGGGTCGAAAATAAAGAAATACTTCCTCATCATTTCTTTTAAGCCTTACCTCTATATCTTACGTTGTACTCAGTATAGTCTTTTACAAAGCACGAAGGGAAATCAATGTTTCTTATAAATCCTATTATTTCGTCTGATTGAGTTTGTTGGAGGTTCGCACAGGTAAGTGGCTTGCGGGATGTTGCGCAAACGTACTTCGCTTCTCATTGTTAGTTGCTATGAGAATATTATTCTACTATTTTCAGTTCTTTGGCATTCTTTCTTGAATTTTCTTTGTTAGTTTTTGTTTTTGTTGCCGAGGGATTTACAACTAATAAGACTAGTTGGGAGTGAATATTTTACCGTCTTCTGTTGTTTGAGATTGTTTTTTCTGGTTTTTTTCTTAATCATACTCTCGAGTGTAGAGGAGGTCCGTGCCCTACAGTGGGACGTATTTGGGCTGACACAGTATGGTACGGATTTAGAGGGTACCTACAAATATACGTCTAACGGAGGCTACGAAATATTGAAATAATACTATTCTAGTTGGTAGATTAAAGTGAGAATATTTCAGTCATATTCTACAGGCTCAGTAGAGACACATATGAATGCATATTCCACCATTATATAGGGTATCTCAAGACTGCTACCAAAACGAAACCGGGTGGTAGTTTAAGCGACTTGAGACACAATGCAACAGAAAAAGTTGCAAAGAAAAGCGACAATTTATTTTTGTTACTTTCTTCTTACCACTATATTTGGGCGGTAAATACATTTTCACCTAAAATAATAGTGTATACCCTTTTATTTATAAATAATCTTAGCTATAAAAGAGTTGAAATTATTATTTTAGCAAAAACTATGGATTTACCACCCAAAAATGTCGATATTTAAAAAATCTTAAAAAAATATTGTCACGTTTCTTTGCGAAATTTTTAGTTGCATTGGGTTTGTAGTCACCAAAACTACCACCCGGCTTCGCTTTTAGTAGCACTCTTGATACACCCGGTATTAATTCGTTTACAATTTAGCTTTTTATATAAAATTCATCTCATACACCATTTTAATACTTATAAGTGGTACATCGAACACCAAAGTTGATTTTATGAATTCCATTATGACGATAATGGATATTTTGATACACTCTGGTTGTTTTAAAATTTAATACGGCAACACTTTGCGGTTGGGTGTGTCATTAATACTTGGTGAAGTATTTAATAATATTTATGGAGGGTTAAGTGATATTGGGAGTACCAGAATAGTATTGGTAGCATTGTTTACGCGGTTAGTTTCATGACCTTAGAGGTTCAAATTAAAAAAAGTATTTTCGATTGCAATTTATACTACCGTACTTTTGAGCTGTGGAATAATTTGCCCGCTTATGTGTGTGTAATGTATGTCACGTATAGTCTTGAGTCACGGATACTAAAAACTACGAGAGACTTCTCCGTCTCTTAAACAGACCCGAAGAAAATCAGTGATTCACACAAATATTTGTTTCGTTGCCAAAATTGAAAAGAGAGGCTACCTCTCTTTTCATAGTCGGCGTCTAAACAACTGCGCACGGACTCAATAGATTTGCTTCTAGAAAAATAAGTGCTGAATAATATATCTTCGAACACGTTAACTCCTAACTTCGCTAATAAACTTCGATCACTATAAATAAAGAACATCGTGAAATAATTAAACCTTCGGAATCGATACGCACATTGAATGGGGTCGCGTCTCCGTGATGAACTTGTGAAAGCTGGACAGAGAGGGATTCGAGCTGGTAATGTGGGTACCATAACAGCTTCCGTGGTGCAGATGGTAAAACGCCGCCTGTGAAACGAGATGCCCCGGGCTCGATCCCCACATAGAGAGAAATGAGAAATTTACTGGTGATGGATCTCTCATATGCGAGGGGCCGGTAGGGTGGGTAGGTACCATCGCATTGTCTATTACTCCCGTCAAACAATTTAAATGCACTGCTGGGTTTCGGATTGAAGGACATTCGACCCATAACTACGGAACATATTGAGACTTAACATCTTATGTCTCAGGATGGCGAGCGCAGTGGAATGCATAGCATTAAAAAAAAAAAAAAACATCTTTATTACTTTTACAAACATTTCATCTTATTGTCTAGGTGTGGTAGTCTCCTTTTAGGCATATAAATGCCTGTGTTAGGAGCCTACGCTCTTCCATAACTTAATACAGATATATAAAAGTAATCGCGCAAGGTATTGTGCAAACGCGCGAATGCTCTTGTGAGTGAGCACGCGCGAATGTGTATGTGTGTGTGTGCGTGTGTGTGTGTATATGTGTGTGTGCGTGTGCGTGTGTGTGAATTCATGTTTTTAAAATAAACTCATATTTTATAGGATGGACTCGGTCTCTTTATAATTTAATTGTTTTAGCCAAGTAGTTAAATCACATTTACAGTCACGGTAAGTTTTAATATATAGATTTATCTCTTTGTTTATTTTATTATAAAGTTGCGCCGAACGTTTTTTAAACTGGATGGTCGCGAAAGCGGTTTTAGTTTTAGGGACAGGTACAACGTCCGGTTTCCTTCTTCTTTTTGAGGAGTCAACAGGACTGAAGGTAAGTGACTTATGAAGTTTCAGAATAGTTTGTAGTATGTATAGTTTTCGAACTGACATTAGGTCACTGATTTGATATAAGTTTTCCGTAGGATAAAGGCGCTTCTTAAAGTACATGATTTTAAGCAAACCTCTTTGGGCCCGCTCAACTTCCAGGAATCGCGTTTTTAACGCTCCCCCCCATACCGGTATACAATATATTATAACGGATTGGACTAATGCAATATATATCCTATTTAGGAGGGTATTTGGGCTAGATTTATTCTGCGGTACGACATGTCTAAGTGTAGAGAACATCCAATTGAATTTTCTTATTCTCATTGAAACCAGCTCAACTTGAGGGTACCAGGATAACCTCTGGTCAATTATAACGCCTAGATATTTCGTTTGATTGACTTTTGTTAAAATGGGACAGGTGCATTGGTTTTCAGTGACGCAAGTTTGGTAATGTATTTTGACATTAAAGTCTGTATCAGGTTGAGTGCGGTTGTTAATGCTGAAACTAATGTAGTTTGTTTTATTTATGTTTAAAGTGAGGAGGTTATTTGTAAGCCACTTTGCAACCTGGGTCATACCATTTTCGGCACTGCTTTTAATAGCTTTCCAAGATGAGCCATAAAACACGATGGCAGTGTCATCGGCATAGGAAAAGATTTTTGCATGTGGAATAGCCATGTTGCATAGATCGTTAATATAGATTAAAAATAATGTCGGCCCAAGGATGCTGCCCTGGGGAACCCCAAAAGTAATCTCTACTTCATCACTTACATGCTCACTTATTTTTACTTTCTGAGTTCTACTTGAGAGATAGTCTTTGAAGATATCTAGTTGAATATCTCTAATTACAATTTTCTGTAACTTGTGTTGGAGAATGGGCACACAAACAGTATCAAAGGCTTTCTTTAGATCTAAAAAGATAGTTAGGCATTTATGACCCTTGTCAAGTTGTTCGGTAATTGTAGAACTTAGGGATATTACCGCGTCCTCTGTAGAAACACCTTGTCTGAAGCCAAACTGGTAAGGTGACAATAAATTATGTTTATTAATATATTGTAAGAGTCTAGAATTTAATAGTTTTTCTAATATTTTAGATAAAGCCGGTAGAACCGATATAGGCCTATAGTTGTTTATGTCTTTCTTAGCCCCACCCTTAAACACGGGGGTAATTAAAGATTTTTTTAACGAATTGGGAAAGACACCTACTTTAAAACACAGGTTCGCCAAGTGGACTATAATTGGGGTAACTTCATGTTTTATGTATTTTAGGTATTTAGTAGAGATGTTGTCCCAACCCGGGGCACTGTCATTGTAATTCTGGCATTGCTTTGTAATTCTGGTGTTCTTTGGTTCCGTTACTGTTTATGAGCGGTCGAATCGCTTAACATCAGGCGAACGTCATGCTTGTGTCGCCATTCGTTGTAATATGAGAAAAAAAATGTGTAGCCCACAAATAATTCTTTAGGGTCTAGTAGTTTTTGAGGCCCAGGTCTCTTGTAGTTCCTGATACCCACGACACAAGACTCGATCTTAGTGTAGGGTCAGGAGTCAGGACTATGTATGTGAATGTTAGATGTTAATCATTTATTATTATTGTTTATAAGCTCCTGTTATGGGTGGTCTGATAGGAATTGTGTCGGTTGAGCAACTTCATAATTAGTTCAGTTCATAGATATGCGAGGTATAAATGCTTTTTTTAGCATCATAAAGGATGCAATTTTTTTATATTTTATTCATTTTGTGTAAACAAATTCCATGCGACCTAAACTCGTCGAGTATTGGTGGTGTTAATATCATATATTTAAAAATGATGGCTCATTATGACTAACTAATATAATATTTTTACAGGATATTATACAGTACGAATAAGTAGTTTTTTCATAGAAAACTCACAAAGTGCTTCTGTATCGGCCCATGTACGTCCCACTGCAGGGCACAGGCGTCCTTTACAATCGAAAGTATGATTGAAAGTTTTTTTTTTTTTTCATTTATTGTACACAAAAGAAAATTATACATAAATCATAACATGAACAGCATCAATAAAACCGCTAAGGTTTATACCAGAGCTGAGGCCACATAGTCAAGTGTTAAGTCCGAACAAATACCTTTATGAAGATGCCATACTCAGATCACCTTACATCGTATCAATATCCACTTGTATCTACAAAGCATATTACACTATATGCCACAAGATCCAATAACCCATATTAATATACCCCCCCGTTGTTCTCCTAAATCCGTTCCACTCAACTCGTGTTCTATAAATTACAGTATACCTAACTTAATTTAGTGTTACAGGGCGATACTTAACAGCAAACTTTCAGCGGATGTCGGGCCAACCATGAATCTAAGTTAACGCTTAGCAAGTTTTATTCAACGCGGACGTTTTTACGAGAATTTTTCTGTTTTGTTCTTGCATTTGTTTTGTTATTACAATGAATTAAAATTTGCTCGTGGCAATGTGTGTAAGGTAATCCGGAAGCTAGGTTTTAGCTAAGGCAACATATCTTCGGTTTTATAATTGTGGCATTTGATTTGTGTCTTCTTACGTGAATCTATCGTAGTTTTTCGGATGTTTTTTGGATAAAAAGTACTCTATGTTCTTTTTACTACCTATTACAACGTCCAATATGATAATCAACTCAGTAGTAAAGGTGCGAAAGCGTAAGAAAATTTACTTTCACAAGAATTTTCTACGTGTTTGGTTGTTACATTTGTTTTTTAAAGCTCATGATAAAGATAATGAGTATCTAGTTTTGGGGTTTGGTGTGGGGTCAATCTCTTATTTTTTATCCTTGTCAATCTGAAATACTGAAATACTGCACTGCACCTGATGGTAATGTTGTTTAAATCCATGTAGACTTTGCAGTTGATTTGCGTAAAGATAGAAAAAAATTAGTATGAACCATCGATATCGTATGAACGAATATTTCTTATTTTGAATCGAATAAGTCTTGGCATCTCACAATCAACAGACTGCCTGCTGCAATTCGTTGCTTTGTGATTCACGGTGTTGTTTAGTTTTGCTCTTTGCCTTGAGTGGTCGTATTACTGACCATCAGGCAAAGGGCATGCTCATACCGCATTCATCGCAAAAAAAAACAGCTCAGGACTTTGTGTGACTAAACGCTAACTCTTCCTAAGGTCCATATTCAATGAACAAGCTGATTCATCCAAAAATATATTTCAAACCAGATCAGTAGCTTTCAAGATTATCTCACACAAACACTTCAACCACACACTAAATATGATATTCTTTCTAATGCAGTATGAAATCCAGTACTTTTGTTCTCACATCACGTCTTCTAGTCTCCTACAAGACGGAGCTGCACTGTTTTATTTTACAAAAGCTCTGATGTATTACACAGAAACGTGTCTTAGTTTAGTAAATGCAACTATAAGGATGCGAGTACTATTTTATTTTGTTTTTGATTGATGTGTTATCTCTGAGAGGTTTGAAAATGCTTCTAAAAATTGTATCTGTATCAGCCCATATACGTCCTACTGCAGGGCACGGGTCTACTCTACAATCGAGAGTACGATTGAGAGTGGTTAGGCCATATAATCCTCCACGCTGGCCTAGTGCGGGTTGGCGGACTTACATACCATAGAAATTCTTATAAATCGCTATGGTATGCAGGTTTCCTCATGATGTTTTCCTTCACCGTTTTAGTGCGTGGTGATTGACTATCAATACACACATGACTCCGAAAAGTCAGAGGTGTGCGCTGGGATTCGAATGTAGGCAGCCATGTAGGCAGCCGCGTCTAGTCCCTTTACCAACAGGCCACCACGCACTTTTAAAACTTAGCTGGTTTAATTGTATGTTTTTGTTATTGAAATGAATTGTGAAATGAGCACGCCATTCGCCTCAAATTATTTCAATGTGATTAATATAAATGTAACTTGTTTTGTATTATAAGGTTTACAAAGTTCGTCTCAATGTTGCTTTGGTAGCAAATGTATTTCATTTCACTTAATCTAAATATCCATTCAAATAAATCAGGTCTTTTTTTATATTGCGAAACGAACATGCCATTTTCCTGATGGTAAGCGATACGACCGCTCATGAGCAGTAGTTCGGTCGTAGTACTCTTCATGAGTAGCAAAACCAAACTACACCTTGAATTACAAAACAATGCTTGACATTCCACTGCGCTTGCCAGCCTGAGACAGAAAACAGGCCTATGTTTATGCATGTATATTGTTTAAATAATATTTAACTCTAATAAATGATATATCTAAACTCAGAAACTCCGTGAAATGAAGCCATGTATAAATAAATTGGCATGAACCTTCGTATATGGTAATCTGGTTGGTGTAGGCTCCAGCTTGTAATTCGTAAGATAAACAACGCATCTCGATGTCGCCCTAACTTTTCCCAATTATTTTGGGACCGTCTTTACGAGGGAATATATTCGGGGGCTGATCTTTAAGGTGGCTGTATGTATTTTGAAAATTGGATGCGTTTAAATAGGTGAATTTAATTTGTGATGTTTTGTTTTTGTTATAAAATTGATATTATTATTTCAATATGTTGCAATGTTTAATTGATGGGGTGTCATTGATTGAATACTGGGTATATCAAGACTGCTACCGAAAACGAAGCCGGGTGGTAGTTAGTGAGTATAAACACAATGCATCTATAATTTTTTGACAGCCTCCGTGGCGCAGTTGGTTAGGCGCCGCCTGGCAAACGAGAGGCCGCGGGTTCGATCCCCGCACCGAGAGAAATGTTTGTGCGGCCCACAAATATTTCTTCCGGGTCTGGGTGTTTGTGAGACCGAAAAGTCTCTCGTAGTTCCTGATACCCACGACACAAGACTCGATCTTAATGTGGGGTCAGGACTATGTATGTGACTGTTGGGTGTTATTTATTTATTTATTTATTTATATAATTTTTGCAAAAAAATGCGACAATTTTTTTTGTGATTTTTTAAATATTTTTGAAATGTGGGTGTCCTGGCACCTCTGCCAGAAGGGTATCTGGGATAAAAGGCATGAGTTTATGTATTTATGTTATTTATTTTATTGATCGAACGAAACGCTACCGCAGAACTCTTTTTCACGCCAGTTTTCTATGAATCGCTGGTACCTCTTCGTTTTAACACTGGTACACTAAGATTCTCAAGGTTTTACTTCTTTTACACTTCTCAGAATTTTATTATAATTTAACAACACCGTAATAAGGTAAGAAAGCAATTTTGTATTTTCTTTATAAATATTTGAAGTAATTTGCAAACTTTACTGAGATTCTGTATGAAACTATGTTCTAAATTGTGTCGCAAGTCTTTTTCTAGCAAAAAGTGTGTTATGTCAACTTCTCTTTATAAACGAAAATACATGATCTGTTAAGTAAAAGGACAAAACAGAAATAATATATTTACAGTTCTGCCTTGGTGGCGCCATTGTTTATCGTAAGATAACGATGCTGAGGTCTCAAGTTCGCATCCCGCGTCGAGCAAAGTGATAATGGATTTTTCTATTCATTATCAGCCCGGAATCGGGAACTTGTGTCCGATATGACGGTAGGCCCCTATCACATCCTTTGAGGGACCATACAAGCGAAAAGTGGGTGTCCTTGTAGCATCTCTGTCTACCCCTTCTAGGAAAAAGGCGTGAGCGTTTATGTATGTTTATGTACAGCTATCTACCTGGATTCAGATATTGATTATGACTTCTTGCAACATTTATTACTTCATGTTTCCATCTTTTTTAATCTGCATATCTTACCATTTTATGGCATATAAAGTCCGCTAACCCGCACTAGACCAGACTGATAGACTATATGGCCTAACCTCTTTCAATAGTACTTTCGATTGTAGAGGAGTCCCCTTCCCTCTAGTGGGAAGTACAGTGGGCTGATAAAGATACTGATTGCGACTTCCTACATTTATTACTTTTTAGTTCCAGCTTTTTGATTCTGCCTTGGAAGCGATTCTACTTAACTGGATACGTAACACAATGTCGTCCAAAAAGATTACCTATCGGCAATATTGCCTCTTGTACTTGGACACAATATGAACACCCTTCACAACTTCTAACTTTGATGTGCAATATTGAATTTGTTGTGGCGTCCACTCGAAAACTATTTACCCCTATCAGCCATCTCTACGTTAGATATTAATGAACCAAAATGCCCATACACGCATACCTTAATTCGGGGAAGTAACTCCAAAAATTCGGATTTCAATCTGAGGGACGGCGGTGGTCGAATTCCGAACGTGCCTCTGTCGACAACGGTACGGAATCCGTATTGTGCGGTCTTATAATATTTACTCGGTAATGTGTAGTCAGGATTTGTTGAGCATGGATGTTTAGTAACTACTGGGCAATTTGGAATAAATAACAATAGCAAATAGCATGTGAAGTTGATAATAACCTTTCACAAGTTATATAATCTCAGGAACCGCTGCTCTGATTTGAAAAATTATTTCAGTGTTGTATAGTACATTTATCGAGGAATGCTATAGGCTATATATCATCACGTTATGATCTATAGGAGGGAAGCAGTAGTGATATTTCTGGCAAGTACGAGGAAATTTTATTCGCTTTTGATGGTCCGATTGGTCGATACTCTAAATTGAAAGTAGGAATTGAGCATTTTGACCGCAATTTTGAAACATGTATCTGCACCCGGGTGGAGCCGGGATGGACCACTAGTATATTTATACAATCTCGTGTAATTTATGAATAAGTGAGTTTTATTTTACGAACTCATTTAAAGATGAAACTGAACAGTCAATTTTGTGTGGAATTTTAGATGTGAAAAATGGTTGTAATATATGGCCAGTTTTTTTGTTTACAAATCCTATGGGGGAAATTAGCAATGAAAATATAGATCATGCTAAGACTTCAACAATAACAAAGTGGCGATTTTAATTTGAAATAGCAATAATTCCCATCACTACTGGACATATTAATTTAACAGAATTTCTTGCCCTGTCTTCTCTAGTGAAAACCGCTTTCTGAAAAGGGTAGTAAATCAAAAAATGTACTCAATCGAAATAGAGTCATTTTAATTAATTCAATAAATTATTTCCACATTATTTTCATTTGTATCATTTTATGTCTTAAGATGGCGAGTGTAGTGGAATACCCAGCATGGCATTGTAATTCATGGTGTTGATTTTGTTATTGTCCATGAGCGACTTACTCAGGCTAATGACTAGCTCGTATAATCATTACAATAAAAAAAAAAAAAAAAAACTCAACAGTTCCTAAGACATTCAATTGTAAATCATACCTTTTGGATTTGTCGTTGAAGCATGATATTTCCAATTAATTATAATAAATAGAGATAGAATATCTATTGTTATGAGGAACGAGTTATAATATAACTTGCCACCGTTTGCGTAACATATTTTATTACAAATTTTATTTCTGTTGTGAAAACTTATCTCCTTTTTATAAAATGGGAATTCTGATGAAGTGTTCGTGCTTTTTTAATATGCACTAATATTATTTCAAACTAAATAATATATTTTTAAATTCAAAGAGCATGACATGTACCATTAAGGCATTAAAATAATCGTTCTTTATATCAATATCTAGCACAATCCCAAGCATACGATCCCTTACATCAACTCATCTCCCCATGATAAAATAAGGCATATTAAACACGAAAAAGACGTGAAAACACCAGAGATGAAAAAAGGTAATTGGCCGACAGAAAGGCGAACGCTAGCCGTCAATAAAACTAATAAGAAGGGAACGAATGAAATCCCGAACTCGTAAAAAGGGAATTTTACCTCGCACGTTAGTAGTTACAGGGATAAAATATTCAGTGTGTTCAGCGGTTATCGAGTTATGCACTTGTTTGGCCGGGTTGTTTGCTTGGGTTAGGAACGGTTCGGTATCATCGGTTTTGTATCTAATTTAGGATTCTGGGAGGGTAACACTAACCTCTAGCACGAAGTATTGATGTTCGAACAATCGAAGTCCACGTATAAAAGTTTACCACTAAAAGTCAATAATATTCTCCATGAAACTTATCATTCGTATGATAGAGGATTTGAACTTTTAAAGTATTTTGCGTGAATTCGTACAGTTTTATGTAGGACGTCCGAATGTTCGTCATTGTGTCGGAGAATAGAGGATCCCTCTGGATAAGTTAGGTTGTTGGAGACTTTCCTTCTCTCTATTAATTTTGAAAAGCAGTCGTTTAAGAATGCTTGGGATTATGGGTCAGTCACTAGAGCTGAACGTATTGAAGGTACTGGTAGTAGATCTCTCATATGTGAGAGGCTACTTGGGTCGGTACACCGCAATGTCTATAATATCTACCGCCAAACAACAGTGTAAAAGTATGTTTTATTCCGGTTTAAAGGACATTGTTGCCAGAGTAATTAGTGGTCATATTGAGACTGAGGCATGGAAAGCAGAGTGAAATACCAAGCATTGCTAATGTCCATGAGTGGTCGTTTCGCTTACCATCAGGCGAATGGCAAGCTAGTCTGGCTAATTAAAGCAATAAAAGAAATGAGATGATGGAGATCATTGATCCCTTATTATTAATTGAGCCGTTAGCCAGGTCTTCAGACTAGTTATTTAAAGAAGTTAGATTGGTAATTTCCATCTCGTTATATTCTCAGCACAAAATGCTACCAGTACTAGCTAAAATGTGTGGAAAATCTTATATACAGTTTGCTAACTTTAACAGTAATGTGGTTCAGAATTCTAATGGAATTCATCTGATGCAGACGAGTAATCAATTTGGAAGACTAGAACTAATAATCCTACATCTCGGTTCCAAGATTCACAATAAGACCTTTACAAAATTATAACGATACTTTGAGATTGCCGGATGCTCAATATCCCTTTCCTCTGCCCATTTTTTTTTCATCCTGACCTCAATTTGATAGACTAGCAGCACATCTATGATACAAGCATTGTTGTTTGTAGGTGGTAGTCATCTCTTACGATCAGGTGACCTATGGAATAAAACAAGATTCTTACCAATATACCACTGTTGGAAAATGTAAAATTATAACAAGTTAAAATAAGATCCTCTAGTAACCAACAACCGTACATCAAGTGATAAATGAAATTTGTGATTTGGTAAAACGAAAAGGGAGTTTGCAAGTTGGATCTTTAGTATCTGCCTTGTTAGAATGGGACACAGGTGTGAATTTTTGTATTATCTAAATAGTTGTTTATTACGCTTGCTTAAGACCTATATTCCTTTGCCAAATGTTATCTTGACCTGCTAATGCTACCAAAGTTAAAAGTATACAGAACACTTCTCATAAAAGTGCCGCGTTTTTACGCGTACCTCTCAGGATTTCTTTCAATCGATTTGTTAAGTACTACCGTTCGCTTCGTGAAGTCGTAGAATTTAAATCCGACGTATCGATTCCTCTATGTTCGGTTATTACTTTTAATCGGTTATATATGGCTCACTTGGATTTTATCGTATTTGATTTATTTCATTTTGTGAGCCGTTTCAATTTTGTGGTGTTAAGGTTAGGTACTCGTATGTAAGTCTTCGTCATGTCTAAGATTTGGTACAGATTTTTATTTTTATGTTTTTCGGATTTATTGGACTTTTTACTAGGCTTAGGTCAGAGGCCGCCTGGGTAGGAACCACTGCAAGGTCTTTTTCTCCCGCCAAACAGCAGTAAACAGCATTGTAAATGCATTGTTGCGTTCTCATTTAAAGGATTATTGCCAAGCAAGACAGCCATTGCTTTGTAATTCGTGGTGATGTTTTGTTTTGCTACTGTGCATGAGTGGTCTATCACATACCATAAGGCGAATCGAATGCTCGTCTTACCATTCACTGCAATAAAAACAGCTTTCTCCTCTGGCTCAAGTCATGAAAACCAGTCCCTTACATAGAAAATGATCCACCATATCTACTTAGAAAAAACATAATTTACCATTGCCACAAAAGTATGAATCATGAGGCTTCTGATTTTAGTTTTAGTTTTGATAGGAGGTTGAATTTAGCTTAATCAATTTGTAGTATTTTTCCATTCTGTCCTTCACCTATGTTGCTTCAATGCTTTATAACGTAGGCCTCAGACAGGATTTAGGTCACGAGCAGTTTACGACCATCTTAAAACTAGTCCTATAAACTCCATTAGATCTACCATGAATGCACGAACTATTGTGTGCCAGTAATAAAATTGAGAAAATCTTGAAGAGCCCAATTTACTGGTTCCTGCTGAACATATTAATTTTATCGTTTCCCATAACAAGGTATTTTATGTGCAACATTAAACTGCGTAATTGTTTGATGTTATTGGCTATTGAGTCACTTTCTCGCTTTTGATTTTTATGGGACAAATCCTTCATTGGAACGTTATTGAAGCATTATAGGTTAAAAACCTAGTATAACTACACTAAAATTTTCCATCCTTAGTTATTCCAAAGTACCTACTGATATCTTTGACTATTCAATGGAGCATTTTAATTAATTCTGATGTCAATATTATCTAACATAGCTACAATGTTATAAGCTACAATTTGACAGCCTCCATGGCGCAGTTGGTAAGACGGCTGTGAAATAAGAGGCCGCGGGTTCGATCCCCGCACCGAGAAAAATAGTTCTGCGAACCACAAGTATTTTTTTCGGGTCTGAGTGTTTGTGAACAAAAAAGTCTCTCGTAGTGTCTGATACCCACGATACAAGACTCGATCTTAGTGTGGTGTCAGGAATATGTATGTGACAGCTGGATGTTATTTATTTTATGTGTAGTTTAAGTAGCTGTATGTGGACTAGTATGGTATAATGCTGCTTAAGTTTTAAGCTGTTATGGCACTTTATTTAAGGTGATATACAAATAAATAAATATAACTACAATGTTGAATCACGGAGCATACAAATGTAAATCGTAAAAGCATGCAGTTATTTTATAGTTACTACATTGGTCCTGTCACTTGTTTTCTTACAACACGTGTACATAAATTAAGAAAGGCGTTTTACGACCCGACGGCACTGATAAAGTTTCTAGTGAGATAGTGTAGTGCGTATTGTGTTACTAGAAGCCGAATTTCGGCTTTCTGGCTCCTTTTTATCTCTCAAATGCAAGATGCCGCCTGAGTAATTTATCACCGCAACGTCTATTTCTCCCGCTAAACGGATGTGTAAATGCTCTGTTGTGTTTCGGATTGAAGGATGTTGTAGCCAGAGTAACGACTGGAGAGATTGTGACTCAATATCTTATGTCTCAGCATGATG